>APFE030037444.1:0-13870 GCA_000404065.3 Pinus taeda | reverse complement strand
AGCCACGTTGGCGCAGGCCGTGGACTGTTCCCTCTCTGAGGGTTTTAACCACGTCAAAATACTGGTGTATTGATCTGTGATCTGTTTGTGAGCGGTGTCCTTTTGGTGTTTTGTCTGAGGAACTTACCCTGTAAATTCCTACACTTTTTAGGTATTGAACTTTTGGAGTTGTTTTGAGGCCCTAAATGGATTTTTTTTTACTATCGTGCACGTCGAACAAAGGTCATATGCCAAAGTTATGACCTTGAAAAGTTGATATTCCAACTTACCCCATCGAGGCCCATAGGTCTTTGGTGCTTCATCTCCTAGGGTTAGGTTTTTAGATGTTTAGGGTTTCTCATTAGTTATTCATGATCAAAAGTGTGTTTGAGACACATTTTAACACAATTACAAGAATGTGTGTAGCTGTCACATCTCTTCTCAGAGATTAGCTACCACTGTTTGAGCTAGTTTGATTTCATTTTTCATGTATACAATTTCATCATTTTCCATATATTAATTGAAGTCAACTTTCACTATATCTCTGTTTTTTTGTCATAAAGTTGTATTTCATTTCATTCCCTTCATAAATTCAGATCATTTGTTGTTCATGCATACTTCCACATCATTTTGATCGGACATATATACAATAGTTTTATATTTTTTGTGTAGCTGTCACATCTCTTCTCAGAGATTAGCTACCACTGTTTGAGATAGTTTGATTTCATTTTTCATGTATACAATTTCATCATTTTCCATATATTAATTGAAGTCAACTTTCACTATATCTCTGTTTTTTGGTTATAAAGTTGTATTTCATTTCATTCCCTTCATAAATTCAGATCATTTGTTGTTCATGCATACTTCCACATCATTTTGATCGGACATATATACAATAGTTTTATATTTTTTGATCCAAAATTCCTTACAATGATTTCCAAATTTCAAAGATGTGAACTTGATTCCATTATTTGTTTTCAAACACTTGATTCGCTTACGAGTTATTTTTTCGACAAAAGCTTTATATTTTTTAAATATATCAAGCACGTCAAGTTTCGTTTTTAGAACATACACCCATACCTTCCTAAAGTAATCATATATAAATGTTACATAGCTCCATTAAAAGATAGGAGAGGGCTCACATACACATGAATGTATAAAATCAAGAATACATTTACTTGTATGACTCCCTATTTTAGCTTTTGTCTACATTGCTTCCCAAAGACACAATGTTTGCAGAAATTCAAGTTAAAATATTTTAAGTTTGGAAGTATCTTTCATCTTATCAATGCATTTTAGTCCTTTCTTGCTCATATGACCAGTCGTTGTGACATAAATGAGTAGGTTCATTAGGTTCTTTAGATACTGCTACTATTTCATTTGGTTGATTTCTTCTTTCCAACCTATAAAAGTTCCCAATATTTGTAGCTTTCATAATCAATAAGATGCCCTAGGACACTTACAATGCTCCACTTTGACCTATAAATTTATAACCTTTAAAATCCAAAAATCCCAAGGAAATTAAATTCCCTTTAAATTCATTTACATGTCTTACTTCTATTGACGTCCTTACAATACCATCAAACATTTTAATATTAATTCTCCCAACTTGAAAAGTCTTTCAAGGCACATTGTTCCCCATAAGAAAAATACCATTATCAACAATTTGACAAGAAGAAAACCAACTCTTGTGTGGACACATGATGTGAAGCACTAGAATCTAATAACCATTTTTCATGATATTGAGATACATTATAAATAGATAAAACTTCATTAACCATGCCTCAACTTGAATCAACCAAATTTTGTTCCTTTTTAGGGTCCTACTTAGATTCATGTTTCTCTCAACACTATTTATCGAGACACCCTCTTTTACCATAGTACCAAAATTTTAGTTTACTCTTCTTTCCTTTTGACTTAGATCTTGATGTACCTCTAGATTTTTCTCCTCTTACTATGGATTCACCTCTAGCCACCATTGCTTTAAGTGTTGAAGTTTCTATGCTTGGTTTTTTTATAACTCCTTAAATGACTTGATTGTTTTAGACGTCCTCAAATAACAATGCTCTGACAATAGAGTCATAGTCAAGAGAATTGGTTGTACTAAAACTAATGGAAGTGACTAGATGGTTCCATGATTTAGGTAGCACACACAATAATGTCATGTCCTTATCTTTCTCATTGATTTTTACATCCATATCAGCTGATTGGCATATAAAAGTATGAAATACATTGAATGAATCAACGTTTTTGGTACCTTTTCTCATTTGTAGACTATACAGTTTCCTCTCCAAGTAGATTCAATCTTCCAGAGATTTCATCATATAGAGGTGTTGAGCACACACTTATATAGAGAGGGAGGGGGTGGTAATGGGGTGTGGATCAATATAAGACACTTATTACTTATTTTAACATTCATATACCATAAGAAGATAGTCACATATGATATTTATCACCTACAAAACATGGAACAAAAGATTTACATACAACCCCTTTTAGGATAAAACCAAAAAAGCATATTTTTATATTCCTTTATATGCACCAACCTATTCTTACAAATATTTGGAGGTGCCATCCTCCTGGAAACATCAATTGACACTGGTACAAATCTTAGTATACACTAACATGCTTTTATAGATTTTTATAGATACCAATCCCCATTTCTACAAGTATTCATTTATACTAACCTACTAGAGACACCAATCCCAACTACTATAAATATTCATAGGCATCAACCTACTTGACACACTAATCCCTACTACAACAAATATTTGTATACATAAACCTCCTAGTTACACCAATCCTCACTGTTAAGTACTAACTTAACAAGGGACATTGATCCTGTTGATTAAGCAACAACTCTAATTTACAACTCTTCTTTAGTGAATTTAAATTCTTCAAAAGATAATAACATTCACTAAGTTTTCTTGCTACTTTTGCCTTCACTAGATCTACCCACTACTTCCACTTTCACTAGTTTAACCAAAATTTGAATATCAAATTAAATTTATGATAACTCTCCCAAGGTTTGTTGTTTCCAGTCTTTTCCCAAGAACCAATTTGTACAACATGCCACATATCCAATTTTACAAATGTGATTATGAAATGTTTATGTAAAAAACTTCTCTATGTCTTCTTAAATCTCTAAACAAATTCATAGTGTCATTTATCTAGAAAAAAACCAAATATTTATAATAAATTCTAAAGTTTTAAAATTATTTTCATGCATATATATTTGCCATCTCTAACTCATTATCCTTAAAAAGGTTTAAAAGTTTTCTCTAGCTATTCTAGAAATACATCCTAGCAGGGTTGGAATTTGCATTCTTATTTATCCATCAAATAAATTTTTTTTGACATATTGGATCTTTATTCCAACCATCAAGAAATATTATGTTTAAATTTTTTTCTTCAAGAGTGATGTTTTGGTAATAAATTAACCCTTCACAAATAAAGTTTTAATTAAAATTTTCCCTTCAATAATACAATTATGTTAAATTTTTTCACATATTTATTATAAGAAAAACCAAAATGACCATAACACACAAATGACCTTTTGAAACTAAATCTTATTATTATTTTATAATTAACAATGGTAACATATTTTCTATTTTAAAATATATATTTTTATATCAAAATTTCTCAATAACCAAATTAACAATCAAATTAAAATTAATTGTCAAATATTAAAATTACTTCATTGTAAGTCTAGTTAAAAAAAACTATATGCAATCCCTCATAGCAAAGACCATGCAATGGGGCCTACTTTGGAAATCTTGTTATAATTTGAAACCTAAACAAATTAGAAGAATGGTTGGTTGATGCAAAATAAAAAAATGTTTTGAGGGAGAGTAGAGGATAAGTAAAGAAACTCTACATCATAGAATGATATTTTAGGTCAAATGTTGTTGATGTATTTTAAGAAAAAATGACAAATATTATCTTCACCAAAATACAAAATAATAGGATATAGATGACATAAGCATGTCATAAGAACGAACACATTATTGTATTATCATTATTACTCTTTCATATGAGGAGGTAGCCCAGTGAAAGAAAAAACAAACTTTTTCTTTTGGTAATTAGGTTGAACCTAGGCTGGGGTCACTTAGTCTATCAGATGGAAGAGCTAACTACCGACCAATAGGATGCTATCACCGGGAGTTTGGAACACCCCTTGGGATAGTTTAATTCTTCCAAAAGTGGCTTCCATCCTTAACTGTTATTCACCCCTCCTCATAAGAGACCTAGAGAAAACTAAACCTCACCCAAAACAACTAATCTACTATAAAAATAAAATTTATCCCAAACAATAACCACCCCCATAAAAAACATGATCATGATGCACAAAATAAAAATTAGATTATTACTTGTGAGAAACATTCTGGAAGCCCTATTCCCAATTAAATATGCTTGTTGATATAATTAGAAAAATTGCTATTATAGACAAATTCAAATTTTTTATGAAATTCCGAAAGGAGTTTCCACCCATAAAAATTTGAATATCCATACATAATAACTTTGTCCATTAACTAAGGCTACTTATATTAGATTTGGTCAAAACACTACAAACAATGACTATTCTAAATAGGTAATTACCGGAGAAATCTACAATGGTTGATGTGCTTTTTACCGAGAATAGATATATTTACAATAACCTTCAAAATTTGATTAAAGGATTAGTGATTTCATAAGATATATACTTTGTCCATTATTTGAGGCTATTTATATTGGATTTAGTCGAAACACAATAAACAATGAGTTTGCAATCTATTTTTAGTAATTCTAAATATGTAATTCCTAGAGAGATCTACAATAATTGGTGAATTTTTCATTGGGAGTAGATATATTTAAAATAACTTTCAAAAGTTGATTAAAAGTTGAGAGGTTTTATAAGATAGATAAGAAGCTAGTCACATTCAAAATTACTCTGAAGTAAATGTGGTTAAAGAAATCAACCACCACAATCTAGAGGCATTTAATGTGAAAAACGAATACTATTAGAGATGTTACTAGATTTGGGAAGAAGGTTGTCATATACATGGTTGAAAAGAAAAAATAGAATTCACAAAATTCTATATACACTATAAAAATTAAAAGTAAAAACAACTATTGTTCTATAACTTGATTACCATCAATATATTCATAAATCCAAAAAGGTATATGTAAAAATTTACTCTCTTGGACCTTACTACCTTTGAAAGTATGAAAATAGAAGTAAAACAACCTGGAATGTGAATTACTATAAAGCATAGAGACAAAATTATTGATGGATAATTAATGCTATGTTACTAGCATCATGGTTGACATCCAAAAAGGGAATTCTTTGTAATACCCACAATGAAACTTTCAATTATCTTTTTGAATAAAAGAGGAAGAAAGAGATAACGAAGATCATAGAAACATCACCTAGATAATTTGATCCCACCTTAGGATTCCATGGAGAGCCCTTCCCTCTACCCTATCTTGGGTCACAAAACATGTTCACGTTGGGACTCAAGTATGTCATGCCTTCCAGCCTTATGTTATAAATTCCCCATGCGACTGTCGATACAACCTGCACGACACAACCCAACACAATCAAATCAAGGCACTCGTCACTAGTTGAAAACAAAACAAACAAATTATTTACTTAATATTATTTTTAAGTTGATGCACACAATTGGATTCGATCGATATGCATTGAGTGTTATTTGAAGATAACAGTCAGTAAATTAACTATAACAATCTTTACAAACCCATGTGCAATACTACAATACTCTACCAAAAAAAGAGTGAAAATTATTCCCCTTTCTAAGGACAAGTCCAAAGTAAAGACCAAGCCATGATAGAAATTGATTTGAATCATTAAATGCTAGAATTTGTGATTTTTGATATTTAGCTAATGTATCAATAGAGAACTAACTATGTGGAAATGACTAATTCATTGCCAAATTTTGCTTAAATGTGCCCAAACTTTTAAGGGAGAGGAGGGGGGGGAATTCCTATAATATGTACTTCCTAGAAGGAATGTAAATTCACTTCCTTAGTGCCATGGAAAATTTTCAGAAATCCCCTAAATTTTTATGTATAATAAATGGGCGAATCCCCATGATACATAGGAAAAATGGAAGGAAATCGTATTAATAATATATATGTAAATATAATTTTTTTTGGAAAATCTCTCATCAAATTATGTTATCTTGTAAAATCACAGCGAATCACTAGTACAAAATGGTGAATAGCTAAGAAATTCAAGGGTTGTTGCAGTACCTTGGCACCAAGAGGATATTCAAGAAGAAATTGTAAAAGAACTTGACAACATTGTTGGTGAATTAGATGAGCTTGACTAGTTACCATCAAGCGTGCCGCTCTAGTGACTAAATCATACAGATCTGGAACTAATTGTTAAAGTCAGTTGATGTGTAATTGTTTTTTCTTGTATTGTTTCATTGATTGCAGACAATTAATCATTGGCATACTTAACACCTTTTAGGTGGCCATCGTTGATCTGCTATTTTGTATTTGTGACACATATAGCTTGATTATAGAGATGAGTAATCTTGTTTTATTTGCATATTCATATAAAAGTCGTGAACTTTTTTCTTCACCATGCATATTCCATGTCCTGCACTTCAGGCACTCGATATGAGGTCATCTACTACAGATGGCATAGTGATCATCAATCCTTCCTAGTTTTAGCATATACTTTTTCTGACTTTTGACAATAATATTTCAATAGCCAGTTAAATGTAGAAGTTGTTGGAAAGTTTGAAAACTCCATTAGTGTGCAGATTTATTGTGAAACAAAAAGGTCAACAAAATCTTACTTCTGTCACTAATACTTGTGATTTTGTCAGACTTTGTACAATATTAATGACATTTTGCTAGATAGAATGGGTTATTCTTTGAATTTGGATAGAAGCTTTCCCTTCTCATGGAATTTAAATCCCTTCTCTTAGGAAAAATCATACCTCTTGTTGGCACCCTATTTTTCCTCTATCTTTTTGTCACTTGAAAGATCAAAGCCTGTTGGATAGGTCTCTTCATGCTAGCCTACACTACTAGAGATTCCTTTCAAACTTTTGTTATTACATGAGCTCAATCATTTCTTTCCACATACTTACCTCTGGAATAGGCTCTCTTTTAAGTTCTCCAAGCTCATGGCTCTAATTTCCATTTCAGAATTTTTCTTGAAACTTTATGAAAATTTAAACTGACCTTTCATTAATGTCCTTTCTTGCAACAACCATTGATGCATTTTTTAAACTATCAATATATAATATTTGAACTCGAGAGAGATTCCATATCTATAAAAACTAATCATTATGTCTGCCATGGACATAAAAATTTGAAATTTTAGTGCCCATTGTTATGCAAATCCGATAAGGAATTATTGTTGGTGTTCTTCCGAAAGCCTTGATACCTAGTCAATCTCACAATCAATTATCCTGGATGAGATATGAAATTCCACTTTCTCCATATAAGTCCAATGAGGTTGGAAACACTCTCAAACACCCAAAAAAAAATTAATGGTAGTGCTAAAAAAGTGACATTCTTTGGACATTCTCCAAACAGTCATACATGAGACTGTTTGGATAGAAAAGTAGAAATAAATGAGAATGTCTCATTTATGACTGTTTGGAGAAATTATGGAGAATGTCACTTTTATTTTAAGAATTTAATATTTCCCTTAATTTCCAAGGTCACAAACTCCTCAAATTTCTATCCCATACTTTTGTTTCCTCTTAAAGGGTTGTTGAACAAAAAAAATGGGGGTCATGGCACCCAGGTATCGTCTCCTAGAGTTGGTGGGGAGACGCGGAGGGGTTGCCTAGATTCACCCCTTTTGGGGAACTGTGTCCCCCACATTGGGAAATGTTTCCCTTGGTCCCATGCATAGCATGAGATACATGGTGGGCATGTCCCTGTGGCACATTGGAGATAATATGTGACAGAAAAAAATCTAAGGTGGTTAAAATGTTGAAGCAGACATCTTTATAGATACGAAAACACACATTCCCCAAATTTTTAGAATATTAAAAAATATACATAAACCATCCAAAATTTTAAACTAACAGTATTTCTTCATTGAAAAGAAAGTTGAAATATAACATACCACATACCAATGGGACATATATGATCTCAACATCTTGATTACCTCACTAATCTTAGGAGAATTCCTAGGGTAAAAAAAAATCCAACACACAAGTTTTTAACATGAAAGAACAAATGAAGCAACATGATATCAATTAGAGACATTTGAAATCATAAATTAAAAGTATAAGCTCATGGTCTCAATATATTTATGTAATTGCATGTCCATCTTCATCGCTGACATGAGTATATTCAGGTTGGCTTCAAGAGAATTTCTCAAATCCTCTATCAAAGGAACATCTATGTCAAAGAATGAAGCCTTAGGATCCGCTTTGTTTTCTATCATGAAACTCACATTGATAGAACTATCTGTGTCCTTTTCCACATCATCAATGTAGGCATATGTCAAATATGATTTATCATTTTGCTTCCAATCATTGAACATGACAATAGAGTTATGTTTAGTGCACATGATATTCTCACTAGATTCATTTGAATGGTTATCTAATTTTCTCTTTGTATTTGTAGCATGCATATGTGAGTTTCTTTGAAGTCGCTTTGCATTAATATTCCTATTTTTAGATGGAAGGGTATTCTTATTCTGAATATATTTTCAATGCATAGGACACTAAAATTGTATCTTGTTGGTTTTCCAGGTTCAAAATATGCCGTCTAAGATGCATTTGAGTATATTCAGGTTGGGTTCAAGAGAATTTCTCAAATACTCTATCAAAGGATCATCTATGTCAAAGAATGAAGCCTTAGGATCCCCTTTATTTTCTACCATAAAATTCACATTGACAAAACTATCTATGTCATTGTCCACATCATCAATGTAAGCATATGTCAAAGATGATTTATCATTTTGCTTCCGATCATCAAACGGGATAGTAGAGTCATGTTTAGTGCATATGACATTCTCACTATATTCATTTGAATGGTTATCTAATTTTCTCTTTGTATTTTAATCATGCATATGTGAGTTGCTTAGAAACTACTTTGCCTTAATCTTCCTATTGTTAGATGGAAGGGAACTCTTATTATCAATATATTTTCCATGCATAGGACATTGAAATTGAAACCTATGCAAGGACATAAGAGATCTCTGAATACATTCCAATAGGAAATCAATCTTTTGAGCCATGAAAATTTTCAACTTCAATGTCTTCAAAATTTTATAGTCCCTTTCTATCGAGTTGGTGAATGGAGAACATAAATATACTCCTTAAAACAACTAAACAAATGCTTTTATCAAGTCATTGATATGGATTCATTAAAGTGGTAGCACATGAGATATACACCAGCCCAAAAAAGGCAGGTTATTGTTGTATCAAAACCTATGCCATCTTTTTCTTCTCCCCTGCAGTGCTACAAGGGAGCTCTAGTTGCTAATTCACATTGTTACTTTGTAAGAAGATTCAAGGGCATAATATTATGAATGTCATTGTACTAGAATGAATAGTTCTTCTAGATGTATTAGTATGCAACATTTGGAAACCTGTACTGACCACTAAAGGATAAATATTGTTAGCTTTTTTCTTTCCTCAATATCAAAGGGCAACTCGTAGACATCCCCAATCAGAATAATTAAAATTGTGTTCAGAATTTAATATTCTAGGCCAGCCCAACTTGTGTATATATAGACAATTCAAGTCCCCTTGCATGGATCATTGATTTGTGGTTTGTATTGGCCTTCTTAGAGGTTAATGTACAAGACAATCTTAGCTTCTCGTCTGCTTCATTCTCTATGTATGTTCTTTAGCTACATTGATAAGGATCCCTGGTATCATCATCAGTAATATTTCATTATTCATCAACACTTTCTAGGATAAGTTCCTAAAACTTTATATTTTAATTGGGGGATATAATTTTAAATAGAATTATGGAATCAAGAGACTTCGTAACAAGCCTTATATTGTTGAAGGGATTTGAGATTCCTTGGGTCTATTCCCTTAACGAATAAAATTGAACTTACTCCAATTCCCACATTCAAGCCTTTTCACTATATAATGAAGCAACACTTTTCTCCCCTTGCTATAATTTCATCATCCCTCCAAGTATGTTATCATTTGCATCCTAGTATAAGGGACAATATGACTAAGAAAAACTATTTTCCCCTTGTTGTAATTTTATTATCCCTCTAGAGATGCTACCATATGCAACCTAGAATGAGAAAGTAATAGTGTTCCAAGATAGCCCCATACAGTCTCTTTAGATGCAGTCAGTATTTCTACACACACAAAAACATAGAGGCAAGATTTAGTACATCCTTGGAATTTTCTCTTTTAGAGACATGGAAAATATTCTTGCTTAACTTTGTAAAATACAAGAAACACATGATCTAATAGACTCTACAATTAGATTTATAAAAAGCATGCTCATTTATGTTCTTGAGATTGAAAAGGTTAACACACTAATTCTACATCACCTTGACTCAAATTTGTATTCTTTTTGGATATCCTGCTAATATAAATTTAAATTTTAAATAACCATATGATCTTTGTAAATTTGAAAATATAGTCTCTTTTTTGATGGATAATTGCAAATGACTTGTAACATTATCCAATGAAAGTCCCTCGAATTTCATAATCTTTATGATTTTCTTTGGAATTTCTCCTGTAAAAAACTTCAAAAACCAATGTTTCAGGAATTGGAAAATTTTCACCTACAGAACCTCTCACTGCTAGGTTGAGACATGTTAAGGAAGTTCAAACTTACTATCTATTCTCAGCCTATCCACTGTAGAAACAAATTGTTGAATAAGTTGCATGGTCCAGTGAACTCGTGCCCTCTTAATACAAGTAATGTCACCTGTAACCTCATCAAAAAATTCCCCACCACTAGTATCCTTCCTCCTTTTGGAAGATGTGTCTGGTGAATCACTTATTTCACAATCCTCACATTCTCCCAAGTCAACCTTGAGAGATTCTCTGCCCCATATATGCACTACATGTTGCCAAATGTTTATTATCTCCTCTAACCTTATAAACTTAATGAAGTAATCATAGGATCAATCCATGATTCCTTTCATCACAACACTAGTGTCTTCATTTGTTGACATCACTACAGACATAATAATACAAGGGAATATGTGGTGTAGCATGGCTCAACTAATAAAACTAGTTGAATCTTAACTTCCTCCATTAGATATACAAAAATAAAAGGAAAAAATAATTTAAGTCGATCAGAATAATAGTGGAAAATAACAGTCAAAAACCTAATTCCAATAGTCAAACTATCAAGAAATGTTTGGACAAACTTCAACAATAACTCCAACTACTTTGAAAATGTTTTCGTTTGTTCATAAATTTGATGTTGCACACTATCTAGTGGGGTATTCAGATTTCATGTTCTAGAAAATGAAAAGCTAATCCTAGAGAGAAGGGAAACCAATTACTTAGTACAAGAAGATCTAGTCCCAATCCAACAATTAAAGCAGCCTGAACCTGCACTGATTTGGTAAGTACACCTTACACATAACCATATCATAATGGTCTTAGTTTTCCTTAACTATTGACATTTCTTGGGGAATTCGCATGCATGTTGTCACTGAAACAATATACAATGGTAGTGTCTCTGAGAAAATACCCTACTAAAAGCATATGTACACAATTTTAGTAACTATGAGAGAATCATAGAGTATCCAAATTAATATTGGTTGATTGAGCTTATGATCAAACTATCCCATATTACAAATTCCTCATCACACGTCACAACATCAAAATGAAGACATGTTGCTGAGCAAGACAAACCATTCCCATGAAGCCAGGACAAGAGGGATAAGACTTGCATATCCCTGTGCAAGTCCCCTTGCGTGGATCACTGATTTGTGGTTTGTATTGGCCTTCTTAGAGGTTAATGGGCAAGACATTCTTAGCTTCTCGTCTGTCTAATTCTCTATCTATGTTCTTCTACTACAACGATAAGGATCTTTAGTATCATTATCAGTAATATTTCATTATTCATCAACACTTACTAGAAAATAATTTGCAAATTCAGATATAGATCATAGACAGGATAATTTATATTTAGTCTTAATTGACTATTAGGTCATTTTCTACAAACCACAACTCTTGGCACATTGAAAACCTTGTTCACAGCATAAACATTTTTCTCAATTCTAGATTGTTCAATGCAAGGAGAGGAATTTATTAACTTTATAGTGGAATCTAAGTAATGAGTACAATACTGGAGGTCCGTTAGATGGTGCTTGTGGAATGTATGTGCAGTCTCCCCTGGGGCCAAACCACTAGCCATGATAACTGCATTGCAAATCCCTGTCTTCAACTATCCTTCCTTCAGACAGAGGATCCCTTCTATAAGGACAACTGTAATAAAAAAATTTCCAAGCCTGGCTACGTTTGTCCCACCAAACAACGATGTCAAGTCCCATAACAGTGAATGCATGAGGCACCCTCTTGTCCATCTTCTGGATTATACTTTGGCATCATGTCAAACAACAACACTAAACCCTGTGCTCTCTTAAAAGGACTCACTTTAGCCAAGAGTTCTCAAGTCCAAAATCTCATTGTGTTAGAAGACTCTGGCCTAATTATTTCACATATGCTATTCAACTCTAATCCTGCAAACCCTTTTTTGTCTTCCATTTTGGAAAGAATCAAGCAAAAATATAGTTCAATTTGAAAAGTTGAATTCATATAATATCTTTCACGAGCGAAACGTCATGGTGGACTCAAAATCCAATAGCACATCAAGGAAAAAGAGGTATATTATATGTTAATGATTGAGCTTATGATCAAACTATCCCATATTACAAATTCCTCATCACACGTCACAAAAACAACATTAAGACATGGTTTTGAGCATGAAAAACCATTCCCATGAAGCCAGGGTAGGAGGGATAAGACTTGCATATCCTTGTACACACTTAAAATAACCCACATTATGTCTAATAACTGCTTACCCTTAGGAATCTGGTTTTAAGGTAGGAATATGGTGTCATCTCTTAATGTGTAATTCATTGCTCCTTTTCAGTTTCAGGGAAGGGATGCAACATTTTCTTTTGGTGAGCTCTGGCACTCTAGCTCCAGTTCATCCCATACAGTGCGGACCATGGTCGTGTCTTTGGAAACGGTTGTGGTCAGTTCCATCTCAAAGTTTCTATTCTTTCCATCTCTCTGTATTCAATTGAGCTTAGATTTCTCATTTTAAAAATTGATGGTGGGTCTTGCTTGGGCAAAGAATTAAGCACTGCCAAATTCATCCTCAAACAATCAAAATTAGCTCTCAATTTGGAATTCTCTCCTTCACTGGTTTGCATCCCTGAAATTGAAATCTCCCTCATAGCGCCAATGGACTATCAAGAATTAAGAGAAATGTGCCTCGCTCTATAAAGGCACGAAAAGGCAGTCACTGCTTTGAATTCCCAATTCTGGTCTCTCCCTGACAACTTGAGAAAGAAGGAGTATAATGCCAATCTAAAACTTGAATTTTTAATGAGTATGTTACTCCAACAGAGAAGTCAGTTGGATGCTTTGCAACCAATGATTCCGGATCTCAACTGCCAAAAAGAAGTCAATTTAGCAAAACAACGAGATGAATTGTCAACTAGATCAAAAAGAATCCAATTGGAGCTAGCACTGAGTAGTCGGATGAAGAAAAACAAAAAAAGGCCTCTCCATGCATCCAGCACAAATAAGGGAAACACAGTACCTTAAACTCTTCTCAAGCTCTGATATTTTGTTACAAAATTCATGTCTAGTTATAAAAAAACACATTAAGTTTCTCTACTCCGGATCTATTACCGAAACACTGATCAAATGGAAGCAACTTCAATGTGAGGAATCAAACAGGG
>APFE030037439.1:0-24823 GCA_000404065.3 Pinus taeda | reverse complement strand
TGTGCCAACACGAGGTTATCCTTTAAGAGTTGGAGGACTTGTTGTTGATGTTCGATGTGATGTTCAACTGCTTGAACCTTAGAATTTTCTCTTAAATATGATGTGATGGATGGTGGTTGATACCCATAAAGTGCCATAAATGGGGTCATTTTTTTTGTTGTATGGAAGGAAGTGTTATACCACCATTCAGCCAGAGGCAACCATTTGACCATTGTGTCTGTTTATCAGATACAAAGCAACGAAGATATCCTTCCAAACATGTGTTTACTATCTCAGTTTTCCCATCAGATTGAGGATGATAAGATTAGCTATGAGCTAACTGAGTACCAAGACAAGAAAATAATTATGTCCAAACATTTCCAGTGAAAATGGGATCTTTGTCACTTACAATAATCTTTGGGTTTCCATGTAGCTTTTGAATTGTTTTCCATAAATGCAGTAGAAATTGTACTGGCTTTAAATGGATGTGATAATGCACAAAGTGTGTGTACTTGGTAATTCTGTCAACTACCACATGATGACACTCTTTCCCTCATACTTGGGTAAACCTGTGATAAAATCCATTGAAACCTCCTCCCAACGTTGGCTTGGAATGGATAAAGGTTGTAATAGACCCGGTGTCTTAATTGTTTCAACTTTATTTTGTGGCAAACCAAACATTCGGCCACAAACTTTTGAATATCTGATTTAAGGCCATCCCAAAAAAATTCCTTCTTAACCCTGTGGTTAGTTTTTAAAAATCCTGAGTGCCCTCCTAAGGGAGAAGTGTGCAATTCCATAAGAATCTTTTGTTTTAGCTCGGAATTCTTACAGAGGTATAAGCGATATTTGTACCATAACGAATCATTTTGTCAGCTAAATGCATCAGACATACAGGAATATTGTTGTAACTTTCGAATAAGTGCCCACACTTCTTTTTCATTCTTCCATTCCTCCCTTGCTTCGTTTATCCAATCTGATTGGATAATAGAAATGGCACACAACAATGCTTCCACATCCTCATCCTTTCTTGAGAGTGCATCTGCCAACACATTTTGCTTCCCTTTTTTGTAGATGATTTCAAAGTCATAACCCAACATCTTTGTGACCCACTTTTGTTGCTCTTCAGAGGATAATCTTTGTTCTAAAAGTATTTAAGGCTATCATGATCCGTTTTTACCTTGAAGTGTCTTCCCATTAGGTAGGGTCGCCATTTCTTAAGTGCATGGAGTATTGCCAACATTTCCTTCTCATAAATAACTTTTCTTAAAAACGTTCCCTTGATTGGACGACTTTCAAAAGCAATGGATCTTTCATCTTGCATTAAAACAGCACCAATTCCATTTCTTGAAGCATCACATTCCACAACGAAGGTTTTCGTGAAGCCCGGTGTAGCTAAGATCGGTGCTTGGCACATTGCCTCTTTAAGATGTTCAAAGGCCTTTGTTGCTTCCGGAGCCCATGAAAATGCATCTTTCTTCAATAATGTTGTTAGAGGTGCTGCTATTCTTCCATAATTCTTAACAAACTTGCGATAATACCCTGTCAACCCGAGAAATCCTCGCAGATGCTTTATGGATGTGGGGATTTTCCATTCCTTAATGGCTTTAATTTTGCTAGGGTCTACCTTAACTCCTTCATGAGATACAATATGACCCAGATATTCCACCTCTTGTACTCCAAAGAAACAATTGGATCCTTTTGCATATAATTGTTCTCCTCCAATAGTTGTAGCACCTTGTCAACATGATCCTTCCAAGACTTGCTGTAGATTAGTATATCATCAAAAAATACTAACACAAATTTTCTAAGGAATGGTTTGAAAATTGAATTCATCAACCTTGAAATGTTGAAGGTGCATTGGTAAGGCCAAAAGGCATGACCAAAAATTCATAATGACCCTCATGAGTTCTAAATGTTGTTTTTTCGGAATGTCTTTAGTCTTCATTCTGATTTGATGATATCCTGAATGAAGATCCAACTTGGTGAAGTAAATTGATCCATGCAATTCATCCAGTAATTCATCAATGACAGGAAGGGAAACTTATCTTTAATAGTGAGCTTGTTGAGCTCCCTATAATCCGGACACATGCGCCATGATCCATCCTTCTTGTGCACCAATACTACTGGAGCAGAGAAAGAAACTTGACTTGGTTGAATTATACCAGCCTCTAGCATTTCTGCAACCATACGTTCAATTTCACTCTTTTTGGCATAGGGATATCTGTACGGCCTGATGTTTGGAGGAACACTTCTTGGAATCAGATGAATAGCATGATCATGATCACGAATAGGTGGGAGACCTTTGGGAGTCTCAAATACCTTGGAAAGATTGTCCAATACTTTTTGGAGATTTGGAGAAATAGATGATTCCAACGTGGAAACATCTAGCGAACATAATTGTGCAATTACACCTCTTTTTTCCTTTTTTAGAAGCTTTGTCATACCGTTAGAGCTGATTATCTTTCCCGGTTTCCCTGCAATACCCCTTATTTCAACTTCCTTTCCTTCCATAGAAAATTTCATGAAAAGTTCTTGAAAATTAAAAGCTATTGTACCCAAGGATTGTAGCCATTGGACTCCTAGTACAACATCAGCACCTCCCATTGGAATGGAAAGCATTGGGCTAGTCAATACATTTTCTCCCATGGATAGCTTGATATTATGGCACTTTCCAAAGCAATTTATTGTTCCTCCATTTGCAATCATCACTTGACACTCTGGGGTTGGATATAAGAAGCAATTCAATTCTTTTGATGATAACCTTACAATGAAATAAATTGTGTGTGATTCCTGAATCAATCAAACTATTACTTTTTCTTCTTGGATTTGTCCTTCTATCTTGATGGTTTGAGGAGTGGTCATTCCCGCCAATGCATTACAAGATATGGTCGGATTCATTTGTTCTTCATCTAGGCTTTGTTCCTAGAGTATATCCTCTTCTTTTGACCTTTCTTGCTCCTTTCTTCTTCCTCTTCACAATCTATGTAGAATAATTTCTTCTCAGCACACTTATGACCTTTAGTGTATTTGCTATCACAACTGTAACAAAGCCCTTTTGCTCTTTTTTCTTCCAATTGTTGTGGTGTCAACCTTATAGGTTGTGGAAGACTATGGACAACACTTCCATCTTTATAGTTGTGAGTGGTATGCTTCTTGGTTGCCATAATTTTGCTTTCCATTTTTCTTGCTAACCTGAATGCCTTCTCTAATGAATCAGGTTCCCAAAGGCGAACATCATGTTGGATATTATCCTTTAAAGACCCTATGAACACGTCAATCCTATGCTCCTCTGGAATATCTTTTACCCTTATGTTCAATTTTTGGAACTCCTCAATGCGCTCCATTATTGAACCCTTTTGTTTGAGACTTATCAATTGGCTAAAAAAAGTGTTGCTTTTTGTATCCTCATAATGTGCTACCAATTCTTCCATAAAAATTTCCCAAGTGATAATTTTTTTACGAGAGCAAAGCCATTGATACCATACAAACTGATTTGGTTCCAAATATAAAGGTGCCATATGTACATTTTGTGTGTTTTGCACATTATTGAGATCGAAGAATTGCTCCATCTGTAATATCCATGTGGCAGGATCCTTGCCATCAAACTTCCTCATATCAATTTTTGGAATATGGTGAGTCTTCGATCCAGCATTAGCGTCTATGGAATCATGATTAACATTTCTTTTATTCTCATCATGAATTTCCTTTAGTACCCTTTCACCCTTAGTGCCCATTTCTTGTAGCAACTTATTCATATTTATCTTCAATTCCTCCATGTCTATCTTCAAATCTATCTTCAAATCATCCATCTTAGCTTCCACGTCAATCATATTAGCTTCTATGCCTTTCTTTAAACAATCCATCTTAGCTTCTACACCTTTCTTTAAACCATCCATCTTATCTTCTACATATTTCTTTAAACCATCCATCTTAGATTATGTTCCTTTTTGTGTAAGGGACATTTGTTGCACTTGGTCTTGTAATTTTGATATATCATGTTGCATTTCTTCCTCTTCTTCATGAGTCATGCTAGAGCTTTCAGGTTCCTTACTAGGTGTTTTCATTTTCTTTCCTCAAGGAATCAGTTACCGATAATAATGATCTACTATGCCCTTTGAATTCCTTCAAAATAAATTTTCAAACCAAGCTTAAGCAAAAATGTAAGAAAATCTACACACCTTTTTTCACTTTGTAGGAGCTCGATATTGCCTCTGATGTATCTCTGTACTTTCCAATCATCTAGTTCTAAATTTGTGACCTGTAGTTTCCCTCTGTGTCCTCTTTCTAATTCCACAAGTCTGACCCGAATTGGATTCTCCAAGGAAGAGTTATGTGAAATCTCCCACAGTGACTTGATTATAGACTAGTTCAGTAGAGCGAACTTGTACGACGTGCCACGAGTCACTGTTTCTACTTTTGGATCTGAAAAATGCATACAAGAAACTAAAGTCTATCCTCTTTCTGTACCTTCTTACGTAATTTCAATCCGATCCCCAGAGAGAAAGTTATGACGATTTTCCCCAAGTCACATGTTTGGAATGTAATTCAGGAGTCTACAAAAAGACCAAATTCCTCATATCATATCTCCGCAAATATAGCACGAAAAGCTCTAAAATTTGGACCCACGATTCAGAGATATGTTTTCTCAAATGGGTTTTTTTTGCGACTTCTGAAACATCACAGAAAAAAAAATTTATAACAAAAATGCCACGATGACCTGTTTGGAGCAGCGAAACCCTAGAATCCAAAGCTCTGATACCAAATGTTATGAAACCAGCTCAAGAAAAGATAGAAAAGATAGATCAACGCCTTAGAATTCAGCCTCTTCGAGAGGGAAACCTCCTTTACATTACATAAATGAACAATTCTTGGATGATTCAAATGACAAAAACCTCCTTTCTATATGTAGGAGTCTAAGGAGTCACAATATAAACTAGCCGACCTAACAATAATAATATAAAGCCACAAAAATAACAATAGAGGGATTCTATGGGGCACAGTAATAACAATATGGCGGCAATAGGGGCACAACAATATTAATAAGGAGTATAAATACAATAGTAATGGGGTAATCACTAGTATTATAGGGACCCAACAGAATATCTCTCCCCAGTTATTTGAGATCCCAATATATGACATACTTACATTTTCTCCTCTATATTTTATAGCATTCCACAATGGAAATATCCCAATACAGGGGGTGTGTGGGAGAATATTTGCCCATATCCCTCATATGGGGAAACAAAGGAAAAAACATAAGGGGAAACATTCTCTCAGTGTAAGGTACATGTTTCTCCAAAAATGGTACTTTTGGACATACCCCCAAAAAAGGAGTGCTTTTGTGTTGGAAATATTATTTTCATTGATGTAAAATAAAAGGGGAGACTAAATATGTCCAAGATAAAGATTGAAAATTTAATATTGTTGCAAATATTGTTTGGATACCCTTTTTTATGCCCAATTTGGATACCTTATCTTTGAAGGAATTTTCACTCTAAAGACCTAGCTCAAATGGAAGCACAATATATATGATTGAAAATCTTATTAAGATAATTTTACAAAGGTATATGACACTCTCTCTAACTCCATATAAATAAAGAGATATGAAATATTTTATCAAGTTGGCCCAAGTAGAAAGTATGGGTTTGCCCAACTAGTTTTACAAATCAACCCCATAAGTGAATGCAAAAACATTATAAATAAAGGATAGGTGAGTGCATTTGAAATCATTTAAGCAATATGAGATGTGAGGTACAAAAGAGAAGCTATGGAATAATCTTGGGGTTTTAAAGGTTGAATCAAAATTTGATCTATGGAGTGAATATGTCATCTTAGAATTTCCACTATAACTTTTCTTTTGGGATGTTTGTGAAGTTTTGAAGAAATAGAGATGACGTCTTTGTGTACATGGGTAAAAATCTTATGCATTAGTTCACTATATTTTTTGAGATATTCCCTGTGGAATTTAGGATTTGTGATTGATCATGTTCCCTATAATTTTGAAGATATGTGTTGTGGAAGTTAGGTTTCTCGAATACTCTTAAAATTAGTTTCAAATAGGTCAGTCCATAATTTTCTCTATAAATTATATTTTAGGATGTTTTAGAATCTGAAGATTTTAGAGACCTATGGAAACATATAGAATAGAAGTGTTCAGAGAGGATGCAAGCCATAGTGAGGGTTGAGGATACATCCAAGCTAATTTGGATTCGCCTACCAGCACATATGGCAGGCTTTCCATTGTTTCCAATTGAAACTCCATTAAACCAGGCTAAAATGAGGGGCCTAAATGCTTGTCTCTAATAATCGAGGATGAGAGAGGGCAGAAGTCGTGGGAGTCAAAAACCTCTCCTGCCTTGAGTGATAAAATCATTCTCCACTGTGAACCAAGAAAAATAAAGTGGTTCCCTTGTCAAGACCAATATCCATGGATAAACCCCATTGAAAGCAAGCTAATCAATTCCAAATGGGTAAGGAGACAGTGTCAGCTTGGCTCACCCATGAGATTAATATGATCTACCTTAAAATCCTTCCAAGAACATGCTTTTGTTTCCCATCCATTAATCGACTAAACTCTATAATGAATGCAAAAAAAACGTACTAAGTGGTAGACTAAGGTGGTTTGTTGTGTATATTGCATGGCTTAATGTTAAAAATCATTATCTATGGTTAGTATTTTGATTGAAAAATAAAAGGAAAAAAAATCATATTTTTCATGTTGACCATGTCAACCTAAAATGCTCAAGTCGAACCCATAAAAAAACTTCATATAAATAAGATTTTGTTGACCCTCATTTTGCATCACATCAACTCACATCATTTGATTTGAAATCACAAGAATAATTCCACATGTGCGGAGGAGAAAAGGAGAATTTATTTTGTGTTGACTAGCCTTTTATTCTTTTGTTTGACCAATGTTGACTTGGGAAAGTTTTCTTCTATTTTTCCAAGCTCTTTGATTGTCTTGGAGGCTGAATATTTTAGGGATTCATTGACTCTATTTGATCAATATTTCCCTCTTGTTTCTGGGTCGTTGATCGTAGATCAACCTTGCCCTTTGACACTGAATTGTAGAAATTTGTTTTGACTAAGGTTTGACTAAATTTTGCCCCTTCTGTTCAAAGCTGCCTCAAGTTGAAATTCAACCCTTCTATTGCATTCTTAACTTTGATCAGGATTGACTATTTTCTCTCTTCGTTGAGTAGTCTGACTTGGATCTATTGAGGTCAAAATTTGGAATCTTGTTTCAAATATTTTGATGTACTCTTGAAGAATTGAATTCTTTCTTTCATAAGGAAAGACTTTTTGGGTTTTCCCCTTGTGGTTTTTTCCCTGGCAGATAGCTGAACATTGGTGTCTCTTGTCTCTTGTTTTACCATTTACTGTGATCTTTATCGCTCTATTAAAGAAAGTGAATGGTTCAAATTTTTCATGTATAATCGCTTAATGATTGGAATGTTATAAGAAGACTAATTGTATTATTGGAAGTAGTTATCAATTTGAAAATGTGTACTAGTCTTGATTGCACTAGAAAATCAACACTTAATAATGAACACTATTAGGGTGTGTTGCCACATCCTGCTTGCATGTGAGATGGTGTGAAAAAGGCAACACACCGCCCACCTTCTCATTGCATATGCATCCCATCTGTAGTAAAATTAGTTTATCATTGAAAGTACCTTTTAATAATAATAATAATAATAATTTTAAAAATATATAGTGTTGAAACTATATCTATGGTCATATTTCATAAAATTATTTATTGTACTTGAGAAAAATAAAAATATTATTGTTGTTTCTACCATGTTATTCATGCTTTTGATTTGGTCAAAAAAGTATTTTTTGTAAAGAAAGAAATAAAATTTTATTTGTAATGGTCAAATTTGATTGCCTAGAAACTCACGTATTCAAATCGGATCAACTTTTCTAGATGGTCGAGTTGGATTGCTTAGAAACTCACCCATTCGGATCAAATAAACTTTCTAGATGGTCAATTTGGCTTGCCTAAAACTCCATCATTCAGATCAAATCATATATTTTAGATGGTCAAGTTGATTTTCCTAAAAGCACCCATTCAGATCTCATGATGGATATAAAAATAGATCCATTCATCCTCCTTCTAAGGTGATTCAAACACACATAGATTAATCATATGTTCTCTTATGTGAAGTGGTCTAAGATCTGCTCATTATTCTTGTGATCTGAAGTTTGGTGATCCAAGATATGCTTCCTATTCTTGTGATCTGAAATTAGGTCATCTCTAGGTCAATCCCTAGAATATTATTATAACTATATCTAATATCTTTGATTGGTCCTAGATTTTAGTTGTTTCAAGCTTGTAACTAGGACGAGATCCGAGATCAAATATCTATCTCTAGGATTATAATTAGGGCAAAATCTAATTTTGAGATCTATGTGCATGAGTGTAACTAGGCCAAGATCTGATATTTATCTCCAATATTATAATTAGGTCGATATCTAACTCAAATCTATCTTCAATATTATGAACTAGGCTGAGATCCAACTCAAGTTTGTCTTTTGTTAGAGATCTGAGCCACTATAGGATTATGAATTGGTCCAAGTTTTTGTACCTCCACATATTTTTATCTTATCAAAAGTTAGAGTTTCATAAGGAACAAGATCCAAGCCTGTTTTTTGTGGTATGATGGGAGGATCAACCTCTTGTGTATGATATTGATTGGAAGACTTTGTGAAGAAGACCCTTAGCACCTGTGAAATCCATCTTGTGGTTAGATTATCCATGTCTTGATGTATTGTTGAAGGATCTCTCTAATGAAATGTTTGATTGGGTTTTCCCCTTTCTAGGGTTTTCCCCTGATCTCTTACCTAAACATTGGTGTCTCTTATTTTTGTGCATTGTGACCTCTACTTTATTATTACTTCTATTAGTTGAATTTCTGATGTATAATTGACTGATGAAAATTGACTAAAATAATACCATGAGTAATTACTTGTAGATAATTAATGGTTTTTCAACATGGTATCAGTGCTAGGGAAACAAGAAAGTTGCAGATCACAAGAAGCTCTCATCATCTTGAAAGAAGTTTGTAGAAGAGATATTCTTGAAAGAACTAAAGGTTTGTTAAAATTGTAGTAAAAAAGGCTTCATTTGACTAGTGCCTTGGTCAAATGGAGAAAATTTGATTTTTCACATCAGCAAGATGACTTGGATTGCAGTTATCTAGAGTGACATGGCCTTGTCTACTACTTAAGTCAGTAAATTCAAGTTTGTAGGCTAGAAGTAGAGTTGTGCATGATTTGATTGCTAAGATATAGAAATCTAGTTGAGATATTGTTAGTTGAACTTAGTTAGCTGAGATCTAGTCATTATTTGAGTTAGTTGAAGGTTAGTTGAGTAGTTATAATTGTTGTTAACTCACTGATCTCTCAGTTAACTAGTCAATCAACTAAAAATAGAACCAATCATGCATGGAATTTGAAATGCTTAGTTGAGTGGATGGAAAGGGCGCATTTGTATATATAGTTGTATAATGTTGAGTGTACAATGCTTTTTCATTGAGCAAGTGATCAATTCCCCTTGGATTTCTACAAGGAAATAGGGAATTCCCCTATTTTTTAGGATCTTAAATCCTTTAGGATTACAAAAGGAATTAGGAGGTTGGATGAGGATTGAATTGGCTAAGTGTTGGCTAGAGAAATCCATGAAGTAGGAGAATAGTTTTACAGTGCAAGGTGTGCTTCAGAGTTGAAGCAAGACATTGTAATTGTTTCTCTTTTTCATCTGAATTAATGCAAAGTAGTGGAAGGTTTTTCCCAGTTGAGTTCCTCTGTAAAATCATTGTGTTCCTTGTGTTTTGATGGTTGCACTTATTTTATTGTGTTTCTATTGTGTGTTTTCCTTTCCATGGAATAGTAGAAGAAATTATTGTCTCTTGATTTTAGTTTGATTTCATTAATAGTAGAAAATTTCTTGCAATTTCTACATGGTATCAAAGCTTGAAAACGTAATAGAAACCAGTCAATAGATCTTCTCTCGAAGAAATTTAAATTTGCATAGTTTTTGGTGCAAATTCTCTTTAGTGTAGGAAAATTTTCTTTCAATGGATTGGGTCTTGAGTATTCATTAGAGGGCACCTCTATTTTTTGTGCTTGGAAAGATAGGATGGGATTTGTCCTAGATGACAATGGATTATGGAAATATACTCAAACTGATATTCCAAAACCAACAACATCAAAATCACAAGAATTTTCTCAACTAAAGAAAGACACAGCGAGATCCAGGAGGATTATTCTCGAGGGTGTCATAAATCATGTGGTTTTGAACTTGCATGGAAAGGAGACTCCTTTTGAATGTGGAAAAATATCACATATATATTCCAGAGAAATAATGATGGCAAGAAATTATCATTGAGAGATAAACTCAGGAGCATTTGAATGCATAAAAATGAAACCATTCCTTAGTACCTAACCAAATTCACTTAGGTTATAGATGAACTTGGAGGAGTACGAGAAAATACTTCATCATATGAACTTGTGAGCTTAGCACTCCTTGGCCTTCTGAAATCTTGGCACAACTATTAGGTTCAGTTAATGGAAGAGACAAGCTACTAGATTTGGAGAGACTTTGGTTTGATTTGGTGTAGGAGGATATCAGAAGAAACACTAGAGATGATGTCACATCCATTGCAAATGAGGAAGAAGAATATGCTATAGTTAGTAAAGTAAATAATTCCAAGAGAAAGAAGGCCCAAGGTGAGACAGAGTCCAGCTAGGACAATGGCAAGAAGAAGGACCTCAAAAAAATAAAATGTTTTCACTGCCATGAATATGGACACTATGCAACCAAGTGTTTGCACAAGAAATCCAGCAAGGAGCCTGTAATAGGATCAGGAGGAGATTCTTTGGCATATTAATTTGAGTTAGATTTTTCCCTCTTTGGTTTCCTGGAAAGCACAATAAGAGGACGTGAGTGGTACCTATATTATGGTGCCTCCTATCATATGGCAGGAAACAAGAAATTCTTCAGTAGCCTAGAGGATAAGGATCTCAAATTGCAGATAGAATTTGGAGATGATGGGAGGTATAGTACCAAAGGAATTGGTATTATCACCTTTAAGAGGGAGTCAAGCTCCCATCCTCACTTGAAAAATGTAATGTGTATGCTTGGGTTGAAGAAATTTTTTATTTTTGTAGTTGCATTGGAGGACAAAGGTTATGATGTCGTGTTCAGTAAGGGAAAAAACAATTTGAAGCATGTTGCTACTGGACAAGTGAAATAGATTGGAGTTAGAGTGAAAAATATATACAAGCTAGAGGTATATTTTTCCATGCATGCAGCATTATCTCCATGAGTGAGGTGGGGCGATCTAGAGCCTTAGTCCCATAGTTTCAATTATTTGGGCAGGGTCCATGGGAGAGGAGTAGTAGTTGCAGTATACCCTTCTCATGGATCATTACCCTTGCTACAAGGGCTCACAGTATTCAGTAGCAGGAGGATCATTGTCAATTGATGTATTCATATCTTGAGCGACACTTGCAGGCTAGTAGCAGTCAGAGACTCAGGAGATAGTTGCAACTCAAAGGCACAGTTGATTTAGTATTTTGGATACTTCTTAGTTACAGTTGTTGGAGTAGCAATAGAAATAATGAGAGGGAGTCTTGTTACAATACATTCCTACAAAAAAAGGATTGGGGTTGTGTAGAACCTTTTTCTTTCTAAGAGGGAGTGTTGAAATTGTAGCAAGAAAAGGCTTCATTTGACCGGTGCCTTAGTCAAATGGAGAAAATTTTATTTTCCACATTAGCAGGATGACTTGGATTACAGTTAGCTAGAGTGACATGGCCTTTTCCACTAGTTAAGTCAGTAAATTCGAGTCTGTAGGTTAGAAGTAGAGTTTTGCATGATTTGATTGCTAATATCTAGCACTATAGTTCAATTATTGTTAGTTGAACTCAGTTATCTGATCTATAGTCATTAGTTGAGTCAATTGAAGGTCGGTTGAGTAGTTATGAATGTTTCTAACTCATTGATCTCTTATTTAACTAGTCAATCAACTAAAAATAGACTCATTCATGCGTGGAATTTGAATTTCTTAGTTGAGTAGATGGAAAGGGCACATTTGTATTTATAATTGTATATTATTGTTACAGTTCTTATGCATTGAGCGGGTGATCAACTTCCCTTGGATTTTCACAAGGAAATATGGAATTCCCCTAATTTTTAGGAGCTTAATTCCTCCAAGATTGTGCAAGGAATTAGGAAGTTGGATGAGGCTTGAATTAGCTAAGTGTTGGCCAGAGCAGGTTAGGAAGTAGGAGAAAATTTTTACAGTGCAGGGTGTGCTTCAAAGTTGAAGAAAAACATTGTAATTGTTTCTCTTTCTCATCTAAATTAATGCAAAATAGTGGAGGGGCTGTTCCCAGTTGGGTTCCTCTATAAAATCATGTGTTCCTTTTGTTTTGATGGTTGCATGTTATTTCATCTATTTCTATTTTGTGTTTTCCATTCTACAGAATAGTAGAAGAAATTATTGTCTCTTTATTTCAGTTCGGTTTCATTAACAGTAGAAATTTTCTTGCAATTTCTACATGGTATCAGAGCTTGAAAACAAAATCGAAACCAATCAATAGATCTTCTCTCAGAGAAATTTCAATTTTCAATTTTTTGGCACAAATTCTCTTCGGTGCAGGAAAAAACAATTCAATGGATTGAGACTTGAGTATGCATTAGAGGGTATCTCAAATTTTTGTGCTTGGAAAGATAGGATGGAATTTTTCCTAGATGACAATGGAGTATGGGAATATACTCAAACTAATATTCCAAAACCAGCAGCATCAGATGTACAAGCACTTGCTCAGTTCAAGAAAGACATAGCAAGAGACAGGAGGATTATTCTTGAGGGTTTCAGAGATCATGTGGTTTCGTACTTGCATGGAAAGGAGACTCCTTTTTCAATGTGGAAAGTACTCACACATATATTCCACAGTAGTAGTGATGCTAGGAAATTGGCATTGAGAGATAAAATCAGGAGCATTTGAATGCAGAAAAATGAAACCATTCCTCAGTACCTATCCAAATTCACTCAGGTTAGAGATGAAATTGGAGGACTAGGATAAAATGTGCCATCATATGAACTTGTGTGCTTAGCACTTCTTGGCCTTCTGAAATCTTGGCATAGCTATCAAGTTCAGTTAATGGAAGAGGCAACCTACCATATTGGGGGAGACTTTTGTCTAATTTGGTGTAGGAGGAGATCAGAGGAAACATTACATATGGTGTCACATCCATTGTATATGAGGAATAATATAGTGCTCTAGGCTATAAAGTAAATAATTTCAAGGGAAAGAAGGCCCAAGGTGAGCCAAAGTCCATCTAGAACAATCGCAAGAAGAAGGACATCATCAAAATAAAATGTTTTCACTGCCATGAATATGGAAACTATGCAACTAAGTTTTAGCACAAGAAATCCAGCAAGGAGCCTACAACAGGAGAAAGAGGAGATACTTTGGCATCTTTATTTGAGTTAGATTTCACCCTCTTTGCTTGCATGGAATGCACAATAAGAGGGAGTGAGTGGTACCTAGATTATGGTGCCTCATATCATATGACAGGAAACAAGAAATTCTTCATTAGCCTAGAGGATAAGGATCTCAAATTGCACATAAAATTTGGAGATGATGGGAGGTAGAGTACCAAAGGAATTGGTATTGTCACCTTTAAGAGGAAGTTAGGCTCCCATCTTCACTTGAATAATTTAATGTATATCCCTGGTCTGAAGAAAATTTTGATTTTTGTAGTTATATTGGAGGACAGAGGTTATGATGCCGTGTTCAGTAAGGGAAAATATTTTTTGAAGCATGTTGCTACTGGACAAGTGAAACAAATTAGAGTTAGAGTGAAAAATATCTACAAGCTAGAGGTAGATTTTGCCATGCATATACCCCTACATCCATGAGTGAGGTGGTGCGATGTAGAGCCTTAGTCCCAGAGCTGCAAATATTTCGGCAGGGTCCATAAGAGAGGAGTAACAGTTGCAGTATAACCATCTCATGGATCATTTCCTTTGCTACAAGCGCCCACAGTATTCAGTAGCGGGAGGATCAGTGTAAGTTGATGTAGTTAGATCTTAAGCGATAGTTTTAGGCTAGTAACAGTTAAAGACTCAGGAGACTCAAGAGATAGTTGCAGCTCAGAGACATAGTTGATTCATTATTTCGGATACTTCTCAATTCTAGTTGTTGCAGTAGAAACAACAATAGTGAGAGGGATTCTTGTTATAGTACATTCCCATAGAAGCAGTATTGGGGTTGAGTAGAACCTTTTTCTTTTTTTTATGAAACCAGCTCACAAAATAGAAGAAAATATAGATCAATGCCTTCAAAATCAGCCTCTTCAAGGGGGAAACCTCCTTTACATTACACAAATGAAAAATTCTTGGATGATTCAAATGACACAACCTCCTTTCTATATATAGGACTTAAGGGGTCACAATATAATCATAGCTGACATAACAATAATATTGTAAGGGCGCCACAATAACAATAGTGGGCTTCTATGGGGAACAACAATAACAATAAGGGGGTTACACTAATAACAATGAGGGAATAGTGGGCTTTTATGAGGCACAACAACAACAATAAGGGGGCTACACTAATAACAATAAGGTAATACACTAGTACTATAGGGACCTAACATGCCCCTCTCCTTCAAAAAAAACATTGTCCTCAATGCTTGAATAGTTTTGGATGCTTTCGTATAAAATTCTCATCCTCCCATGTGGAATCTTCCATGATTAAGTTCTTCCACTTGATAAAATACTCTGAAATTGATCGATTTCATAACTGTCAAGTTCTTGTTTACATGACTGCTTCAGGTTCTAATATGATTTTTCCTTCCTCGTCATGTTCTAACAATATTGTTTGAACTGGGAGCTTGTCACCTATAACCTTCTTTAAGAATGAAACATGGAAAACTGGGTGCACTCTGGAAGATGTAGGAAGCTCCAATTTGTATGCCATAGTACCTATTTTTTGCAACACCTTCTAATGACCATAATACTTTGGTGATAATTTATTATCCTTCTTAGCTTGCTTGAGGGACATTTGTTTGTATGGTTGTACTTGTAGAAACACTCAGTCACCTACATCAAAACTTATTTCGCTACAATGTTGATCAGGTTGTTGTTTCGTTCTATTCTGCACCAAAGTGAGGTTATCCTTTAAGAGTTGGAGAACTTGTTGTTGATGCTCTATGTGATCTTCCACTGCTTGAACCTTAGAATTTTCTCTTAAATATGATGTGATGGATGGTGGATGATATCCATAAAGTGCCATAAATTGGGTCATTTTTGCTACAGTATGGAAGGAAGTGTTACACCACCACTCAGCCAAAGGTAACCATTTGATCCATTGTGTTTGTTTATCAGATACAAAGAAATGAAGATATCCTTCCAAACATTTGTTTACTATCTCAGTTTGCCCATCTGATTGGGGATGATAAAATGAGCTATGAGTTAATTGAGTACCCAGACAAGAAAATAATTTCGTTCCAAAATTTTGACTGAAATAGGATCTCTATCGCTTACAATAATCTTTGGGTTTCCATGTAGCTTTTCAATTGTTTCCATAAATGAAATAGAAACTGTACTGGCTTTAAATGGATGAGATAAGGCACAAAATTTTGCATACTTGGTAAGTATATCAACTACCACCATGATGACACCCTTTCCTTCAAACTTGGGCAAACCTGTGATAAAATCCATTGAAACCTCCTCCCAATGTTGACTTGGAATGGATAAAGGTTGTAACAGACCTGGGTTCTTAATTGTCTCAACTTTATTTTGTTGGCAAACCAAACATTCCGCCACAAACTTTTGAATGTCAAATTTAAGGCCATCCCAAAAAAAATCCTTCTTAATCATGTGGTAAGTTTTTAAAAATCATGAGTGCCCTCCTAAGGGAGAGGTGTGCAATTCCAAAAGAATATTTTGTTTCAGTTGGGAATTATTACAAAGGTATAATTGATCTTTGTACCATAATGCATCATTTTTCCAACTAAATGTATCAGATTTACTAGGATCTTGTTGCAAGTTTTGAATGAGTGCCCAAACTTCTTTGTAATTCTTCCATTCATCCCTCGCTTCGGTTATTCAATCTGGTTGGATAATAGAAATGGAACAAAGCAATCCTTCCACATCCTCATCCTTTCTTGAGAGTGCATCTGCAACAACATTTTGCTTCCCTTTTTTGTAGATGATTTCAAAGTCATAACCCAACATCTTTGTGACCTATTTTTTTGTTCCTCTAAAGATAAGTTTTGTTCTAAAAAGTATTTAAGACTGTCATGATCTGTTTTTACCTTGAAGTGCTTTCCCATTGGGTAAGGTCATCATTCCTTAAGTGCATGTAGTATTTCCAACATTTCCTTCTCATAAATAGCTTTGTGTAAATAATTGCCTTTGATTGGACGACTTTCACAAGCGATGGGCCTTCCTTCTTACATTAAAACAACACCAATTCCATTTCCTGAGGCATCACATTCTACAATAAAGATTTTTGTGAAGTCTAGCGTAGCTAGACCGATGCTTGGCACATTGCCTCTTTAAGATGCTCGAAGGCCTTAGATGCTTCTGAATTCCAAGAAAATACATCTTTCTTCAATAATGTTGTTAGAGGTGCTTCAATTCTCCCATAATTCTCAACAAACTTGCAATAATACCCAAGAAATCCTCGCAGATTCTTTATTGAAGTGGGTATTTTCCATTCCTTAATGACTTTAATTTTGTTAGGGTCTACATTAACACCCTCATGAGATACAATATGACCCAAATATTCCACCTCTTGTACTCCAAAGAAACATTTGGAGGTTTTTTCATATAATTTTTTCTCCTCTAATAGCTTGAGCACCCTGTCAACATGGTCAACATGATCCTTCCAAGACTTGTTGTGGATTAGTATATCATCAAAAATCACCAACACAAATTTTCTAAGGAATGGTTTCAAAATAGACTTCATCAAACCTTGAAATGTGGAAGGTGAATTTGTAAGGCCAAAAGGCATGACCAAAAATTCATAATGACCTTCATGAGTTCTAAAGGTTGTTTTCAAAATGTCTTCAGTCTTCATTCTTATTTGATGATATCCTGAACAAAGATCCAACTTGGTGAAGTAAATTGGTCCATGTAATTCATCCAATATTTCATCAATGACAAGAATGGGAAATTTATCTTTAATAGTGAGCTTGTTGAGCTCCCTATAATCTAGACACATGCACCATGATCCATCCTTCTTATGAATGAATACTACTAGAGTAGAGAAAGAACTTTGAATAAGTTGAATTATACCTGCCTTTAGCATTTTTGCAACCATACATTCAATTTCACTCTTTTGGGCATAGGGATATATGTAAGGCTTGATGTTTGGAGGAATACTTCTTGGAATCAAACGAATAGAATGATCATGATCATGGGTAGGTGGGAGGCCTTTGGGAGTCTCAAATACCTTGGAATGATTGTCCAAGACTTTTTGGAGGTCTAGAGAAATAGATGATTTCAATATTTGAACCTCTAGCGAACATAATTGTGTAATTACGCCTCGTTGTTCTTTCTTTAGAAGCTTTGACATGCTATTAGAGCTGATTGTATTTCCTAGTTTCCTGATGATACCCCTTAATTCAACATCCTTTCCTTCCCAAAAAAAATTCAAGAAAAGTTCTTGAAAATTAAAAGTTATCGTACCCAAAGATTGTAACCATTTGACTCCTAGTACAACATCAGCACCACCCATTGGAATGGAAATCATTGGATTATTCAATACATATTCTCCCATGGATAGCTTGATGTTATGGCACTTTCTAGATAAATTTATGGTTCCTCCATTTGCAACCATCACTTGAAACTCTAGTGCTGGATATATGAAGCAATTTAATTCCTTTGCAATCTTACAATGAATAAAATTGTTGGTACTACCTGAATCAATCAACACTATTACCTTTTTCTTCTTGATATGTCCTTTTATCTTGAGAGTTTGAGGAATGGTAATTCCTGCCAATGCATTACAAGATATGGTTAGATTTATCTCTTCTTTCTCTAGGGTTGATTCCTGGTGTATATCCTCCTCTTTTGATGTTTCTTGTTCCTTTTCTTCCTCATATTCACAATCTATGTAGAATAATTTCTTCTCAGAACACTTATGACCTTTAGTGTATTTGCTATCACAACTGTAATAAAACACTTTTGCTCTTTTTTCCTCCAATTGTTGTGGTGTCAACCTTGTATATTGTGGAAGACTAGGACCAGTAACACTTCCATATTTATAGTTGTGATTGGTATACTTCCTTATTGCCATAATTTTTCTTTCAACTTTTCTTGCCACCTTGAATGCCTTCTCCAAGGAATCAGGTTCCTAAAGGCAAACTTCATGTTGGATGTTATATTTTAAATTCCCAATGAAGACATCAATCCTATGCTTCTCTGAAATATTGGTTACCCGAATATTCAATTTTTGAAAGTCTTCAATGTGCTTCGCCATTGAACCCTTTTGTTTGAGATTTATAAATTGGCTAAAGAAGGTGTTGCTCTTTGTATCTTCATAATATTCTATCATTTCTTCCATAAAAATTTACCCGGTGACAAGTGGCTTACGAGAACAAAGCCATATATACCATACAAACTAATTGGGTTCTAAATATAAAGATGCAATACGTACCTTTTGAGAGGGTTTCACATCTTGTAAATCAAAATATTGCTCCATCTATAGTATCCAAGTTACCGTATCCTTGGAATCAAACTTCCTCATCTCTATCTTTGGAATGTGGTGGTTTTTAAACCCCACATGGGAATCTCTAAAATCATGATTGATATTTCTTTTGTCTTCATCATGATTTTCATGGATTGCCTTGTCACCAATGGGACGCCTTTCTTTTAGCAACTTTTCCAAACCTTCTTTCAATCCTTCTATCTTGACATTCATCATTGCTTCCATGTCTAATTTTAAACCATTATTCAAAACTACCATGTCCCTTTTTATGCCATCTATTTTAACATTCGTAATGGCTTCCAATTCATTTTTTGTTACTTTTTGCGAGAGCAAAAACTATTGCATTTGGTCATGCAATTTTGATATATCATGTTGCATTTCTTCCTCTTCTCATGTGTCATAGTGGAGCTTGCGGGTTTCTTATTAGGTGTTTCCATTTTTTTTCTTTGGGGCATCAATTAATGATAATTATTCTTCACTATGCCCTTTTTAATCACTTCAAACTAATTTTTCAAACCAAATTTATGTAAATTTTTAAAAATACTACACACAATTTTTTTGCTTCGTAGGACCTCGATATTGAATCGGTTGTATCTCTGTGATTTCAAATCTACAAGGTCTACAATTTCATCCTATGGTATCCCTCTAAAACCTCTTTCTAGCCCCATGGGTCTGATCAAGATTGGAGTCTTCAAGAAAGAGTTAGGCCAAATCTCCCACATTTACCTGATTATAGACATCTTCAGTAGAGAAGACTTGTACGAAGTGCCACGTATCATTTTTTCCACCTTCGGACCTAAAAATGCTACACAGAAATCATGCAAAAAATATAACTTCCTTGGATCATATCTCCAAAAATATAGCGAGACAATCTCTGAAATTGGGACCCAAGATTCGGCGAGATTTCGGCTCAAATGGTTTTTTTTTTAGCTTCTAAAACATAGCAAAAAAAAAGTTATAGCGTAAATTCAACAATGACCTGTTTGGAGTAGTGAAACCCTTGAATCCAAAGCTCTAATACCAAATGTTATGCAACTAGCTCAAAAAATAGAAAAAAAATATAGATTAACGCCTTCAAAATCAGCCTCTTCAAAGGGGAAACCTCCTTTAAATTACACAATTGAACAATTCTTGGATGGTTCAAATGACACAACCTCCTTTCTATGTGTAGGAGTCTAGGGGGTCACAATATAATCATAGTCAACATAACAATAATAATGTAAGGGAACCACAATAACAATAATGGGATTCTCTGGGGAACAACAATAACAATAAGGGGGCTACACTAATAACAATGAGGAAATAGTGGGCTTCTATGGGACACAACAATAACAATAAGGGGGCTACACTAATAACAATGAGACACTAGTATTATAGGGACCTAACATGCCCCTCTCCTTCAAAAAAAGTGTTGTCCTCAATGCTTGAATAGTTCTAGATGCTTTTGTATAAAAGTCTCAACCTCCCATGTGGAATTCTCCGCGGGTAAGTTCTTCCACTTGATGAGATACTCTGAAATTGATCGATTTCGTAACTGTCGAGTTCTTTTTTCCATGACTTCTTCAGGTTCCAATATGATTTTTCCTTCCTCATCAAGTTCTAGAAATATTGTTTGAACTGGGAGCTTGTCACTTATAACCTTCTTTAATTATGAAACATGGAAAACTAGGTGCACTCTAGAATATGTAGGAAGCTCCAATTTGTATGCCATAATACCAATTTTTTGCAACACCTTGTAAGGACCATAATAATTTGGTGATAATTTATTATCCTTCTTAGCTTGCTTGAGGGACATTTGTTTGTATGATTCTAGCCGTAAAAATACTCAGTCGCCATAATAATTTGGTGATAATTTATTATCCTTCTTAGCTTGCTTGAGGGACATTTGTTTGTATGATTCTAGCCGTAAAAATACTCAGTTGCCTCATCAAAACTTCTTTCGTTGCGATGTTGATCAGCCTGTTGTTTCATTGTATTCTGCGCCAAAGTGAGGTTATCCTTTCAGAGTTGGAGAACTTGTTGTTGATGCTCTATGTGATCTTCCACTTCTTGAAATTTGGAATTTTATCTTAAAGGTGACATGATGGATGGTGGATGATATCCATAAAGTGCCATAAATGGGGTCATTTTTGCTGCATTATGGAAGGAAGTGTTATACCACCATTCAGGCAAAGGTAACTATTTGACCCATTGTGTTTATTTATCATATACAAAGCCACGAAGATATCCTTCCAAACATTTGTTTACTATCTCAATTTTCCCATCTGATTGAGGATGATAAGATGAGCTATGAGTTAATTGAGTACCCAGACAAGAAAATAATTTTGTCCAAAACTATCTAGTGAAAATAGGATCTCTGTCGCTTACAATGTTTGGGTTTCCGTGTAGCTTTTCAATTGTTTCCATAAATGAAATAGCAATTGTACTGGATTTAAATGGATGAGATAATGCACAAAAGTGTGCATACCTGGTAAGTCTATCAACTACCATCATGATAACACTCTTTCCTCTGGACTTGGGTAAACCTGTGATTAAATCCATTGAAATATCCTCCTAACATTGACATGGAATGGATAAAGGTTGTAAAAAACCTGAGGTCTTAATTTTCTAAAATTTATTTTGTTGGCAAACTAAACAATCCACCACAAACTTTTGAATGTCAGATTTAAGGCCATCCCAGAAAAAATCATTCTTAATCATGTGGTTAGTTTTTAAAAATCCTAAGTGCCCATCTATGGGAGAGGTGTTCAATTCCAAAAGAGTCTTTTGTTTGAGTTGGGAATTCTTAGAAAGGTATAATTGATGTTTGTACCATAATTCATCATTTTCCCAACTAAATGTATTATATGTTCTAGGATCTTGTTGCAACTTTTGAATGAGTTCCCACACTTCTTCATCATTATTTCCTTCATCCCTCACTTTGGTTATCCAAACTGGTTGGATATAGAAATGGAACAAAGCAATTCTTCCACATCCTCATCCTTTCTTGAGAGTGCATCTGCAACAACTTTTTACTTCCCTTTTTTGTAGATAATTTAAAATTCATAACCCAACATATTTGTGACCCATTTTTGTTGTTCCTCTAAAGATAAGCTTTGTTCTAAAAATTATTTAAGACTACCATGATCTATTTTAACCTTGAAGTGTCTTCCATTAGGTAAGGCCGAAATTTCTTAAGTGCATGTAGTATTGCCAACATTTCCTTATCATAAATAGCTTTGTGTAAATACTTTCCTTTGATTGGACGACTTTCAAAAGCAATGTGTCTTCCTTCTTGCATTAAAACAACACCAATTCCATTTCTTGAGGCATCACATTCTACAATAAAGGTTTTATGAAGTCTGGGATAGCTAAGACTGGTGCTTGGCACATTGCCTCTTTAAGATGCTCAAAGGCCTTAGTTGCTTCTGAATTCCAAGAAAATGCATCTTTCTTCAGTAATTTTGTTAGAGGTGTTGCAATTCTCCCATAATCCTTAACAAACTTGCGATAATACCCTTTCAACCCGAGAAATCCTCGCAAATGCTTTATCTATGTGGGGATTATCCATTCCTTAATGGATTTAATTTTGTTAGGGTCTACCTTAACACCCTCATCAGATACAATATGAATCAAATATTCCACCTCTTTTACTCCAAATAAACATTTGGACGTTTTTGCATATAATTGTTTCTCCTCTAATAGCTTGAGCAACCTGTCAACATGGTCAAAATGATCCTTCCAACACTTGCTATAGATTAGTATATCATCAAAAAACACCAACACAAATTTTCTAAGGAAGGGTTTCAAAATGGAATTCATCAAACCTGGAAATGTAGAAGGTGCATTGGTAAGGCCAAAAGGCATGACCAAAAATTCATAATGACCTTCATGAGTTCTAAATGTTGTTTTCGGAATGTCTTCAGTCTTCATTCTTAATTGATGATATCCTGAACGAAGATCCAACTTGGTGAAGTAAATTTCTCCATCTAATTCATCAATGACAAGAATGGGAAATTTATCTTTAATAGTGAGCTTGTTGAGCTCCCTATAATCCGGACACATGCGCCATGATCCATCCTTCTTGTGAACCAAAACTACTGGAGTAGAGAAAGAACTTTGACTAAGTTGAATTATACCCGCCTCTAGCATTTGTGAAACCATACATTCAATTTCACTCTTTTGGGCATAGAGATATATGTAAGGCCTGATGTTTGGAGGAATACTTCTTGGAATCAAATGAATAGCATGATCATGATCATGAATAGGTGGGAGGCCTTTGGTAGTATCAAATACCTTGGAATGATTGTCCAAATCTTTTTGGAGCTTTGGAGAATTAGATGATTTCGATGTTTGAACCTCTAGAGAACATATTTGTATAATTACGCCCCATTGTTCTTTATTTAGAAGCTTTGTCATGCTATTAGAGTTTATTATGTTTCCTAGTTTCCTTGTGATACCCCTTAATTCAACTTCCTTTCCTTCCCAAAAAAATTCAAGAAAAGTTCTTGAAAATTAAAAGTTATCGTACCCAAAGATTGTAACCATTGGACTCCTAGTACAACATCAGCGCCACCCATTGGAATGGAAATCATTGGATTATTCAATACATATTCTCCCATGGATAGCTTGATATTATGGCACTTTCCAAACAAATTATGGTTCCTCCATTTGCAACCATCACTTGACACTTTGGTGTTGGATATAGGAAGAAATTTAATTCCTTTGCAATCTTACAATGAATAAAATTATGGCTAATACCCGAATCAATTATCAACACTATTACATTTTTATTCTTGATATTTCCTTCTACCTTGAGAGTTTGAGGATTGGTAATTCCTTCCAATGCATTACAAGATATGGTCGGATTTATTTCTTCTTTCTCTGGGGTTGATTCCTGGTGCATTGTTGGAAATAATACTAAGAGGGGGGGGTGAATCAGTATTATCAAATCAGTAAAACTTTTTCATTTTCATACTCAGATTCATATACGCTACTTCAGTTAAGGATATTCGCGTATATACGCGACTGTGTTAAAAGCAACCAGCGTACATGCAGTAATCTTATGATTCAGTTAGCTTATCTTCAGTAAATGCATCATAACATTATTAACCTTATTAACAGTAAGTAGAATAGATCATCACACATAAAGAGCACACACATGAACACCATGATAAAAGGTGGAAACCCAATGCGGGAGAAAACCACCTGCTGCAAGTCATCTCAATCTTCTTCTTAATAAGAAAATCCTTTTACAATATTTTGTACTGGTGCAGCCTTATACCAGTACGGGAGCTACAACCCCCTTTGCTCTTGTACTAGCCGATCCATTTACTAGTACGCAGGCTACTACCTGCTACAATGCTCTAAAGATTTCTTTTAGCTCTTGTACTAGCTTAGATACTAGTACGTAGGTGCTGACCTACAATCTTCTCTCCTCCAGGTACCACGTTTCATCAATTTTCAGACTGGATACACTAAAGCACACCACTACAATCTGAAGGCCACGTTTCATCAAATTTTCATACTGGACCCATCAATATCATTGAAGCACACAATCAATCAACACTAGCATTATCAATCTCTGAAATACTGAATCACTGAACCCTATCAACAAAAAGCAGTCACCAGAACACATAGCAGAACCCTGAACTCTGCAATACTATTCAGAACCAACTGTATCATCAAAATCATGCATTAAAGTGCATACACTACTTGGACAAACCAGACTCGCGTACATACGCGCTTTTACCAAAGCCAACCCACGTATAGATTTATAAATATTCAATCATGACTTGTAGCGATTTCAAAATTAAGTTATACCCAGTTCAGATCATTACATGCATCAGTATACAGATCTAGAATAAACATAATCAATCATATAGAGATAGTTCATTTCAAACCATTTGATCCCGATCTATCCTTAGATCTTGTTCTCCATCAACTTGTGAGATCCCTCCTTAGCTTAGATCAAGCAACCCATAACCTGCATACTGGATCTCATCCTTCATCAGATATTCAAGACTTTTTCCATGCTTTTGCCTAATGATCTTCTTCTCCTTTTATAGTCTTAGGCCTTACTCAATACCATGGTCCAAAACCATAACAAACCAATACCATCAAC
>APFE030037437.1:28746-39719 GCA_000404065.3 Pinus taeda | reverse complement strand
TCGCGGAAAAAGGCAAAACTTTTTATTAAGATATAAAAAGTTTGTATACAAAAAGTTTCATAGCCATACTGCTGGCACGAAAGTTCTGAAGCAGCTCAACATTCCTGGAGCTATTCTGCTGATATGTGAACCCAAAATACTCTTCCTCCTGGATGGAGGTATAGTCGCCTCTCAAGGCATCACAAGAAAAAACCTGGGGTCTCCTTCGACAAAGGAAAACAACCCCTTACAGCAAAATAATGAGGCCGAAACCATGAAGATATATACAAAAAATTCTATAAAAAGTCTGTTTGTTATATCTGTATACTGAAATAAAAACTATATTGGATATTATATACAAAAACATAAATATGTAGCCGGGAAATTGCTGTCAAAATTGATGAAATATCTGTGATCAAAAAGACTGAAAATATGGTGGCTGATCTGATCTGAAAGACTGCCCCTGTCTAATCTCTTCTATTGTCCAGCTGCCCGAATACTGTTGTAGACCAGCCTTAGATAGCTGATCTGCTTCCTCATTCCTGTCCCTGTAGATATGGCATATTGAAAACCTGTTAAAGAAAGTCTTTAGAGAAGAAATTTCATCAACTTTAGTCTTCAAAATCTGATTTTGACAAGAAGTAGTTCCATTGACCCAGTTTATAACATTTAGTGAATCTCCAAATATCTGAATAGAGTTGATGTTTCTGTGATGAAGACAGCATAGGAGTAATCGTAAGGCCGATAGTTCAGCATAGTTATTTGTGCCTGAACCCAACCCAACAGAAGCTTTCAAAGAGTGTTCCGGGTTGATGTGAATACTCATACCTGCTCCAGCCTTATTGTTTTGGGAGGCCCCATCAAAGTACCCACAAGGAATGCCCTCCTGTAAAATGATAGGTTTTTGTTTTGATTTGGGATTTTTGTCCTCAGGGGGAGGCAAGGCAGAGTATATGGAAGTGATATTGGTGGCGATAACGGAAGTAGGAGTGTCCTTGTCTTGGAATAGACTCTTATTTCTTGCAAGCCATACACCCCAAGCGAAGATAAGTGGCAGGTTCCTCAGGTTCCCCTCCAGATAGGATTGCCACCATTTCTTCCAAGCAGCCTCCAAAGGGTCAGGTCCCCACTGTGCTTTTATCCTAAGCAAAACCATGACCTCCTCCCATATCTTTCTAGCGAAAGCACAGGTTTTGAAAAGATGACTGATGGATTCCTCATCAGATTTGCAGAGAGGACATCGTCCAGGGCTAGTTAAGAACCTTGCCTGTAAAGTATCCCATGTTGGTACCTTCCTTTTTAAAATGCACTAGAAAAAGAGCCTCGCCTTGACAGGACATTTGAGTTTCCATATGTCTTTAACCCACCATTCTGGACGGCCCCAACCTTTCTTACCCATTAGGAATGAGTATCCATCTTTTGGGGAGTACTCCCCGGATTTTCTTTGTGCCCACATCAGACAGTCAGGTTCATCTTTTATTTTGACATTGGATCTTTGAAGTTCTTTGATGAAACCCTCCCATTCATTCTTCCATCTAGCGTTTAGCCCTAATGCTTCATCATCCTTCCAAGCCTGACCCCATATAGTAGATTGTCCAACTCTTTCCACCTGGTTTAATGTCGTAATACCTTTAGTATCAAGGTGTCTAAGAAGCCCTGGGGATAAAGAAAAAGCTTCATTGCATCCAACCCAGGGGTCTCTGCCAATCCTAATCTGTCTACCATCTCCCACTTTCCAGGCTAAACCTTGCTCAATCACTAAGAAAGCTTCCACCATTGCCTTCCAGATTGTTGAAGAAATTTTTACCTTCTTATTTTGACTCCGGATCCATTCTTCCATAGGAATTGGGTCTATGTACTTCCTTTTCACCACCCTTGTCCATAGGTTTTCCATTGATATAAGCCGCCATCCTGATTTTGCTGCTAAAGAGATGCTGAACTCAGGGGATCTTTTAATTCCCCATCCACCCCATTCATTTGGTCTGGCCATTTTATCCCAAGCCACCCAGGGTAAACCCGAGGATTCCTTTGATCCTGTCCATAGGAATTTGCAACAGATTCTTCAAATTTTCTCCATCACTCCTTTAGGAATCCAAGTCAGTGTGGCCTAGTAAACTGGAATAGCTGACAAGACTGATTTAATAAGGGTCAATCTGTCGGCTCTGGATAGCCATCTAAAGCTCCAGTGTGATATTCTAGATTCTATCTTTGCAATAAGCCAGTTCCAATCCTCTTTCTTGTAAACAGCAGGCTTTAACCAAAAACCCAGATATTTGAAGGGATCTTCCAAAGGTTGGATAGGGAAAGGAAAAAGATTTATCATTCTATTTCTTTCTCTTCTTTCAAAATCTGCAATACAAACTTGGGATTTTCCAGAGTTTATCTGCATACCAGTGGCTTTTAGAAAAAGGTCAAAAATGCATTTAAACTCCTTTAATTCATTGTAATTACCATTAGTGAAAATCAAGATATCATCAACGAAAAGTAGGTGAGTGATGTATAGATTGATTGCAACCTCGATACCTTTAACCTTCTCCTCTCTTCTGGCTTTGTGAATCAGTCTACTTAGCCCTTCTGCCATAAGGAGGAATAGGAGAGGAGATAATGGACACCCTTGCTTGAGGCCTCTCTGGCTATTAAAGAAGGAAGAGGCTGCACCATTGACCAGGACAGCAAAGCTAACATTTGTGATGCATCCCATGATCTAGCTGACAAAGGGATAGCTGAATCCCACGTGTGTTAGCAGCATCCTTAGATAGAGCCAGCTGATCCTATCATAAGCTTTGGATAGGTCGATTTTTAGAACAACACCCTTCTTTTTCTTCATTTTAACACTATGGATAACCTCCTGGGCTACACCAATGGCTTCATGAATCTGTCTTCCATCCAGGAAACCAAATTGTTCCATTGATATATTTCTAGACACGATTGGTGCTATTCTGAGAGCAATAACCTTTGAAATAATCTTGTAAATGCAATTACACAATGAAATAGGTCTAAAGTCTTCAAAACTTTCCGGAACATCCTTTTTAGGAATGAGAGAAATAAATGTTGAGTTAAAAGGTCTATAAATTACTCCTTTCTGCCTAGACTCTTCAACTACTTCAGTTATCTCAACTCCAATTTGTTCATAAAAGTGGAGAAATAGTTCTATAGTCCAGCCATCAAGGCCTGGGCTTTTATCCTTCCCCATGAGTTTCATGGCTGCTTCAATCTCCTCCTTAGTGACTGGAATTGTAAGATCTTCTGCTTCATCTTCCTGAACGAATCTAGGAAAACTTTGCACAGTTCTGAAGACTTCAACAATAGTAGCCTCTCCCTGATCTGCAAAAATATTTTGAAAGTGTCTTTTACCTAGCCGAGAAAGCTTTGGAAAAGAGCTGACTTCTCTCCCTTCTTCATCCTTAAGGCGCCAGATAGTATTTGCGGACTTCCTACCTTTTGCAAAATTATGGAAAAATCTAGTATTCTCATCCCCAACTTTTAACCAAATTTCCCTACTTTTGATCCTCCATTCTTCTTCCCTTTCCAAAAGTATTTTATTTTGCTGCTTCTCCAATAGAAGGATTCTGTCCCTAGTGACTTGGGATGAATATCCATCTATCTCCATACTCTCCATCTGCTTCAGCTCCTCCCTAATTCTGGTCATCTCCTCATTTTGTTTCAGTTTTCTGTCCTTTGCCTAGGAGATTGTAGCTTTCTTCAATCTTTTTAAATTCTCCATGAACAAAAAACTTTTATCCTCGCCTGCATTTTGATCATGGTGAATCCATGTTTCAGTGAACAGCTTGCAGAAGGAGGGATCTTGGAGCCAAGCGGAATTGAACTTAAAAGGAGCTAGAGGTTTGTGAGGAGGAATAGTCAAGTCTAAGAATATCGGGAAGTGATCCGAGTTCCCTATTTCCTCAACCCACTGTATGATCATAGGAACCTTGGAAGTTAAAGACTCCGCAACCAGAAATCGATCAAGTCTTTTGGCAATCCGGTCCTCTCCCATCCTTCGATTCCTCCAAGTAGGCTTTAGTTTGATCGGGGAGGGATCAATTAAGTTGTTCTCCGAGATAAGGTTGAGAAAAAACTCTGCTAGGGGGTATTCTCTCACAGAAGGGCCCCAAGCTTCAGCTCTCCCAAGAGAGAAATTTAAATCACCTCCCATAATCATCAACGGTGATTTCATCACAGTTTTTGACATTAATTCTTCCCAGAAAGAATCCCTGCCCTGACAAGGTCCGTAGACATTAACTAAGGTGATGGGGAAAGGGAAGTTTGGTGATAAGACCTCCATTCCCCAAACATTTTTCAACCCCCAATGATTGATGATTTTTACCCGCCCTTCTTTATAACCAATTGCAAGGCCCCCCGAATGGCCAGAGGCATCCATAGAAATAAAGACCCACCCCGGAAGAAGGGACTTAAGCATGGGTTCAATATCGGAGGCCTTCCCCAGTGTTTCTTGCAAGAGAATAACGTCTAAGTTGGAGTTTGAAATCCAATCTTTCAAGGCCAGTTTTTTAGGTTTGCTGGCCAAACCTCTGCAATTCCAGGATATTAGAATCATTTGATAATATCTTCAAGGGGATGTGCTACTCTAAGAACCCTCGGTATGGAATATTGTTTGCCATCTGCAACATCCAATTTAGCTTTCAGTTTTGCCTTGGACATGTCTGATTTCCAACCTCTTTTGTTTTTGGAACTATTCTGTGAAGGGATCAGACCCAAGCCACCTAAAGTCCCTTGATCCTCCTGTTTCCCTCCCAAGGATCTCAGATTGTAAGGGCAATGATGCCGGGATGCAGGGATTGATAGAGGAGGCCAGTTTTCTTCACAGTTTATATCCAGGGACGGGAAAGCTTTAGCAATAGTTTCTACATTCGGGCTTGTTATTAAATGTTCCATATTTTTCACATTATTGATTTCTTGCTCATGATAGTTTGGGGACGCAATATTTATTTTTACTGTATTATGCTCAGGGGAAATAAGAGGGATAGGAGGTCCTGAGTGCATACCCGTTTCCGCTTCATCATGTGTAGATTTATTTGCAATTTCTTTCTTGACTGTCGCTTCAACAGCTTCAGCCTCTTTGGCTTTTTCCTCCACTGCTGCCACCGGTTTATAGACGTTTGCCAAAGCATCCTCTTGAATTTGAACATCTTCGACTGCAGAAAGCTTCACAGTCTCCTCTGTCTCCATATTCCTTGGTTCTTATGACTCCGTCATTTCTTGCTCCGTCGACATCTGAGCATTTGCTTGATCATTTTCTCTGTTAGCAGAAATCCTTCGGAAGTGTCTTCTTCTCCTCATCTGCGGACAATCTTTTGCCATGTGCCCATACTCATGGCACCGATGGCATCTAAATGGCAAGTATTCATAGTCTAAAATCTGCTCATATACATAATCATTGAACTGTAGGTTGATTTTTTGTGCCAGTCGACTGCTCGGGTTGAGCATAACAAGAAAACGTGCTATTGCCCTATTTTTTGTTGCCAAAAAAGTCATATCTGCTTCCATATACTCCCCCAGCCTATTTCCAATCGATTTGAAGACCTCTTCTATCCAAAGGAAGGATGGTAAGCCCGGCGCACGCACCCACACAGGAAAAACATCCGTTCTCTCCTTAATTGCATCAAATAGGGGTGTCCATTTTTTAAGCAGAACAGGAATGTTCCCTATGTGCCAGTTTCGATGAAGGACCCAATCTGTGGATTCTTTGTCTCCAAATCTGAACTAAAACCATCCTTTGGCTAAAACTAGGGCTTCGAATTGTAAAGGGCTATCATTTATAAAACATTTCTCACCCCAATCTTGGAGAAATTCAGAAGTGTATTTCTTACCTCTAGCTCTGCCAACCAATGTACACTCTGCAACTGCTATGGCTTCTATCATGGAGACCTCCATTCCGAGAACCAGGTTGTCTACTACCTCCTGAGATCCAATGGGTCTTTGCGGCTTCCTTTTCGCTCCTTTATATCCTGACCCTCCCACCAGCGATCTTGGATCTTTTCGACCATCAACTCGTTCATATATTAACTGAGCTGTGCCCACCTGAGGTTCTGTCTCCAGCTGTGACTGAAATGGGTCCAATGAAACCGAGTCACCATTTCCCGTTGGGGGGGATATTAGTCTCCAGACCATTTGTATTTGCCTGCACCCCCACAATAGAAACTCCAGTGCCGCTTGCTGAAAAACCCTTAAGGTTTAATGGTTCTCTTAGAAGAGGAACCCTTGTGAGCGAATGACAACCCCCTGGCGTCCTTATCTGTCCAATACCTGCAAAAAGCCCTAACTTGTTTATATCTTCAAAACCCTTAGATAACGAAAACCATGCTATCGGCTCTTTTCCTTTTGGATCTGATGGCAAACCTTCCTCATTTTCCCCACTCGTCACTGATTCTCTCACTATCTGCTTCGAGGCGGTCGATGAACCAGTTTTATGAATCACGCTGCCCGAATCCTTGCCATGAGCCAAAAACAGGGGGTTTTTTGATTGAGATACAACATCCAGACTTGGCAGTTTGAAAGCCTCAAAATAATGTTCCACGTTCTGAGTAGTGATATCCTTCCCCCACATAGAGAGGATATGTTCCACATCTGGGTCCAGTGCTAACAGTTCAGCGGAGTTAACCATGGTTTGAGCCGTTCCCAGGTAAACGTCAACCGACAGGCAATGATGGTAAGCTTCGCGGATTCTTCTCGATTAAAACAGGAAAACGACAAAAAATGCTGAGAGTTAAAACTTGTTAAACCCTTCACATGCACCAAAAACAATCATTAAAAGACCATCTCCCAGACGACTTTGTAGGTAGATGACCCCCCTTGTCGGCATCTGTGTGCTGGTGTCTGAACCTTTTCTGCCTACCCGAACCCTGTGCATAAAACCGCCCTGCTCCCTGGTTTCAAAACCCTAACCTTCTCCATGGTTTTTCGCCCTCCACAAATTTTCAAAAAATAAAAAATAAATAAAAATAAATTAAAAAATAAAAATTAAAAAATAACATATAATATATATATATTTATTATTCTAATAATATAAAATAAAAAAAATAAAATAAAAATAAATGAAAATAAAATAAAAAAAATTAAAAATGAAAAAAAAAAAAAAAATTAAAAAAAGAAAAGAAAAAAAAAATTAAAAAAATAAAACTAAAATTATAAAAAAAATATAAAAAAATCACTTTATAACATAAGTTTAACTATATCTATTTAGAAATAATTTAATTATTATTCTAAAATTTGATATTGATATATAACATTTGATTTCAAAATTTTAATTTTGATACAAAGTATTTGAATATTTAAAAACATTACACATTTATTTTGAAAAAATAACTAAACAAAAATATTTCAAACATTTAATAAAATATTTCAATTTGATTGGAACGATTCATTAAATTAATAACTCAAATTTGATTGGAAATTAACTTAAACTAAAATGAATAAAACATATTTGACACACTATCTTATATTACAAAGTTATGTTTACAAGTGTTCCAATTTGATGAAAGCAAATCTAATGAAAACAAATATGGGCATAATCTTCTATGTTACAAACTTTTTAAACCAATCAAATAAGTTATAAAACGAAATATAAAATGGTTAATAATATCACATAAATATCTATATAATAGCATTTAAAACAGAAAAGCACATACTCCTGATTTATTCGTATGCCACACCTTATTTAAAAGATGTTATGAGTATAGAAATGGTATAAACGAAGTGTTCTAATTTTCTTTTGTTGGTTTTACAGATTATAATAAATTTCATTCGTTTATTGTTTATTGTGTATGTGAGTGAGTTGGTTAATCAAAATATTTCTTATATAGATGAGTTAAAAATATATTTATTAAAAAAATAATAGTGTATTGAAAGACACTTTCTATAGCTTAGTGTAAGGAAGATCTGTAATTCTTTCTATTCTCAACATGAAGTTGACAAAAATGAGGTCATGATGTCAAGTCCTTAGGCTTCCTACTTTTATGGATATTATTCGTCTCACCAACCTCATTTTTAGATAGATTTCCAAAACCGAAATAGGCTTGTTTACTATGGGTAACATCCTTGAAGTGAGGGGAAGTGGCTTGTGATCCTTGGGATGTGGATTCCATTAAAACATTGCAATGATTACTACTCAATATGAGGGACAAACATGTAACATCCCATTTAATATTTTTGTTAAGTCAAATTCACCTTAGAAAATTTATGCCTTGATTTTTATCCAAAACCACCATGAAAATTTCATGAATGCAAAGTGTATATGTATATATATATATATCTAACGAGAAATGAAAAAAAACTCATTCTTATCATATATTAAATATCAACTATGATATTACATGCAAATACAAAAAGCTAGCTAGAAAGAAAGTGGCTTAGGTGATGGCCTCCAAAAATTGCTCCAATATTGAATTTGGACTCTCGGACTATAACGAGAAATGAAGCTCCAATAGCAGATCTGGGTGATCCCCACTCATCCAAAGTTCTCCAAATGTGCATAACAACTAATGTCATTGAAGCCCAATGCAATTTATAGATTAAATATACACAACAATGAGTTCAGTTTTCTTCCAACACACCAAGAAACCCAATGGATTTCATCTTAAGGCTTTTATATCTTGAAAACCCAAGTTCCCAAACTCTCCAAAATAAAATACTCCAAATCCATGATATGCCCAAACGAATTGCTCCCCCATACTTATAAAGACTTGATGGATCTCTCTATAATATTCTAGAAACACTTATTTAATTATTCCTTGCACCTTTATTTTATTTTTATTCGAGAGGCTTCCCCTTTTTAATTTTATTTAATTAATTTTTTATTTGATTTAATCCACTTTTTAATTCCAAAAAATAGTAAATATTCATCTACAATCTCTCCAACAACTTAAAGTCACTTTTCATCATCCTATCATATAGATCTCTTCATTCTTGTTCCAATGAGCTATTGCACTATGGTGTTTCTCCAAATAATCCTTCTCAAATGACACCTTTAGCGTATTTAGTTAAAACATGCTAATAATATCTTCATAATGTCGTAATTTTTTAGAGGAGGTATAGGTGAAGTTAAGCTTATAATCTCACTAAGACAAGAAGCGACCATAAGTCTTACCCCTTCAGAAGGGTGCCCCAAGAACTTGTGTTGTATCAAGGCAAGCATGGATGGTTTTAGAGCCCAATTTAGGCTCCTATAATCTAATTTGTTCACCTTGGAAATATGTGAGTCTATTTCCTCCAATTTGAGAAGGAATTTTACTCTCATATTCATAAAATTCAAATCTTACTCAAGTGCAAAGATAAAATATCTTATCTCTTGTTCCTTCTAGAGATCCTTTGGCTCCATTTATAGAAAATTATTGAATCCTCTTGATAAGGGTTTGTTGTTCTACTTTTTAATCTGGTCTATATTACAACCCATTGAGGAATTGTTTTGTATTATTTTCATAAGGAATTTTAATAAATCCGTTATTTAAAAGCTCTATTGACTACCTTGAAACAACATATACAAGGCTCTCGAAGCAATGCTATAACATCTATAGACTCTCCTAGCCATATAATCAATTTTAGCCACTAATCAAGCCCCTAAAATACACTATGTGGCTTATACAACCATATATTAAATGCTAGTATAACCAACTAACACCAACAACATACTTTCCCCAACCATACTATCACTCATCTATTAACACACTAATATTAATAACATACTTATTAGGAACATAACACTAACAATATAGTGACATGGCATCTACAAGAATGTAACGACATACAATTTTTCCATTCAACAAATACATCTATTGGCACTATTAAACATGTACAATACTCACACAATAGCTATAACTAGTAGGGACAATATGACATCATACATCAATTTGACCCCTTAAGATTGACACTTATCTTTACATGGCTTTTAAAGCAATCTGCAACATATGTATGATTCTACAAACTATTGACTACCCCAAAACATCACACCCATCACACAACATTTGTTCAAGTCAATTGCACCTTGGTTCAATGCTCGTTGATTAGGTTTTTCATACCTTGCATTGCATGCCACTATTCACACCAAAAATCACATGTTTCTCCACGCATTATCTGCAACCATTAGAGAAATTTTGAAGTAAAAAATGAGACTCAAAACAAAAATGTACAACAAAAAACAACTTTATAAGAACCAATAGAATTCAATATGATGATGTCAACCATGGTGGATGATTCACCATTTTTTGACTAAAAAGGTAAAAGGATAAAAAATAAAATAAAATAAAATAAATACTTTTTCAAATTTTATTTTCACCTTATCTCCTTACTATTTTACTCAAATTTTGAGTGGTAGCACCTGTTGGATGTGGAATTTAATTTTTCATCCAAGGAGTATCCATGTTACACACTTTCGATGGACCTACTACACAAACAATGTGAAATAGATGAATAATATCAAGGTTCCCCTCCTTCAAGCCATCAAGGATGTTCCTATCTACAATAATGTCATCAAATGGGAATGCTTGAGCAGGTTAGAGAAGAGAAAAAGAGGTGACCCTACTATTAATGTCATAGGGTAGATAATTGATCTTATGATTTAAAGAGTCATCATTCCCAATTACTTAGATGATGGGAGCCCATTAGTAGATGTCCACATCAATGATGTTGTAGTTCCTAACACTCTTGTTGATTTGGGGCATGTGATAAATTTCATTACTAAGGAGACTATGCTCAAACTCAATCTCCAAGAATCTCTAAATAAGATCACCTCATTGCTACAACTTTCTCATAGATCCACAATAACACCTAATTGTATCATTGAAGATGTAATCATGATGCAGGTGCATCTCACCCTTTTCTTAATTAAAGAAAAATCCAAGTGGAGCATGAAGACGTGGACCAACAGAGTTGAATATAGGGAAAAAACAAAGAAAAATCTCCCTTAAAGCAGTTAAAGAAAAAAAATTAAAGAGAGAATGGATAAGACTAGATAGACTTCCTATTGTTAATAGCCATGC
>APFE030037432.1:0-21406 GCA_000404065.3 Pinus taeda | reverse complement strand
TAGAGTAGCATGATTTATTTCTGAAAATAGATTATCCTTTTACTTTCATGCAATGTAAATTAGCATTTACACTTAAATGAATGGAATTTTCACTTTAGTAGTTAGAACCATGTATATTTATGACTTCATGAGAAGCCTTCACTGTAGTTAGATGGAGGAGTAGTCTCTCAAAACCTTGATCTGATTTCATGTCTGAGGGAGACATGAATAGAACCTAAAGTATTGTGCATATAGCACTACAACCTCTAATTTTGTATGAACTCCAGTTTGATAATTTCAGTTGAGAAGCCCTTGGAAGTTGCAACATTCTTGGTGCAATTCTAAGGCTCGTAAATAATTATTCTAACAACTGCAACAAAATTATTTCTAATAATTAATATGATTACATTTCAAGAGTTATCAGATAATTGAAACAAGGGAGTTGTAATTTAAAATATTCATTGTGAAATGGTTACATAGAAGTTCCATCAAGAGGAAAATAATGTAAAATAAAATATGAATAAATGAAAGAAAGCTTAGGAAGAAGGCCACATTTATGAAATTGGACCCCTAGCTTCCATGAGAATGTTGAGTAATGTTCACTAATTGAATCTAGTAATGAGTTGGCATTGTCCATGCATGGAAAAACCTCTGCAAATGATGTATCACCCAAGGGAATATAGTGCAAATATAGTGATGACTGAGCTTGGAGGGTGAGTATGGCGTATGGTTGGAACCATATTGATATGTCAAAGGATATTTTTTCCCAAAATAAACCTTGTAAAGAACATAACAACTAACAAAGAGTATTAGTTTATGAATGAAAATTTATTTTGAATAAATGATTATATTTTGGAGTTGTGACTCATGTGGATGAAATAAATATTAAACAATAATGGACATAATAATTTTTTTTTGTGATTCGTACAATACTAAGAGCTAAAGAATACAATTATCCAATGGGTACTAGTTACAAATAAAGAAATATAGTGTTGAAGGTATAAAAGAAGGGAAGAGAATATTAAGGCCCAATGTAATTTTTGTCTCTTAAGGGATTAAAATGGGGATCAAAGAATATTTTATTTTCATTGGGTTTCATGGAGCAACAATTTTGATATTTCTTTTTTATATTATACTAGAGCCCTAGAAGGGAATTGGTATAGCCCAAGAAACTATGGAGTAGATAACGGCATACACTTCTTTAGGATATCAAATCTAAGGTGAAGGAGAAATTATTGGTTCAAAATGATGCAAGAGATAGTAAATGTGCTATGATGCAAAATCTATGTACATGTGTATGTGATCTTCTAAGGATGGCATATGAATGGGTGAGGTGTGGATATTGGTATGGGGTGGTGGGTTTAAACAGCACTAGGAATGCAATTGTGTTTATTATGCATATCACCCCTAGGGTAGTCAGCCAAGAAAAATTTAGAGGCATGTGTTCTGATGTCTATATATGTTTAAGCTATCATGCCTATGTATATATGTTTTGATTTTAGAGTTCCTATGTGATTTTAGGATGGTGATAATATGTGCTAAAATACCAATAAGCCTATATATGTGAACACATAATCCATTACTATTAATAAAATACATCGCTACTACAAACCAAGTCAAATGAGAGAGATGGGTGGTTCAAAATCCATGAGTTGGAAAGGGGGTTTATGGATAGTTGATGAGGGATTTAATCCAAAGGGTATAAGCCAATCATAAATTATCCTAAAACCATAACTAAATATGTTTTCATCCTAATTCATTAAACTAACATCCTTGAGTGTCACTTTCCATTTTTGGCACATGCACATAAAAGTGAGAGGTTTAGTGTTATTCCATTAATATATTCCATTCCATTATATTCCATGACTCTAGGAATGCATACTATTGTACTTATGAAATGAGATAATATTTTAATTATATGATATTATTAACCTATACACTATGCAGATTTGGGTGTGCACTTTTCTTTGGGATTCCTTGGGTTAGGCTAGAGACTTAGAGGGATACGTTTAGGGATATATATATCCTTGAGTGCGGCCTAGATCGTACCTATAAACCATTCATATTAGTTATAGCTCATGGAAGCACAAGGAAATGAGGCTTCGTGGAGAAATTGTGTTGAAGCACTAGAAGGTTAGTGGTGCATCTATAGGGGTTGTAAAGGTATAGAATGGGGCTCACTACCTTCAGTTCTATAGGCTAATTGGGAATTAGGAAATACATGTTAGAGTACCATTGGGCATTGGTACCTTTTTTGTGAAGATGTTTCTTACAAATTTTGAACCATAGTTGGCATTAAGAATCCTTTTTCATTAGTTGATTCATAGCCCCAACTTAGGGAAAACCCATGCTGATAGAGTACGATTAGTGTCGTTTATGGTGATGTGTAATGTTCTATGTATGTAGTGATTTGGTGCTTCATTTAAAACATAATCATATATTCTTATGTTCACATGTATTTCTCTACTTATATTTCATGTATTTAAACATGTAGTACATGGTTAATGAATCTATGTATGTTTACCCTGTACATTTATGCCTTACATGGTCATACACATTAGGCATGTATGATCACATAGAAAATTAGATCTTCAGTTATTATTTCATCTTGTTACACATTATCATATATGGTATCAAAAGCATATGAATTTAGATTAAGGAAAATTCTAGAGCTGAAGGTTGCAATCATAACATTTCAATTATGGTATCAAAAGCATATGAATTCAGATTAAGGAAAATTCTAGAGCTGAAGGTTGCAATCATAGCATTTCAATTGAGTGGGTGGCTAGGTTTATTATACCCATAGTTTGAAACACTAAGGAGCACAAGAAGATATGAGATTGTAAGAATATTTTTTCAAGTACTTTTCCCATTGAAACTAGCAAAAAAGTTCTCGTTCCAAATCACAAGCAGGGCCCATCAAATTACAAGCTCATAAGAGAAGCTAAGAAGGCGTAAGGGAATTGTACATGATGCTCCAAGTCTTGCATTTGCAAAAAAAAACATATTTCACAGCTGAGCAAGGAAGATAAAGGCATCATATATCACATACAATGAAATTTCATGTAGTTGAGACAATTACACCATATTATTCATAACAAAAATATCAACTATTATTCTATTCTTTTTGTTCCTTTGTATTTTTCCCTCATGATGGGAGTTGATTCTAGTGGTCGGAAAATGTTCTCATATATTTTGAACAAATATGCAAATGTCTAGTGGTACCACATTCCACTAATAGGATTATGTCATCAAATATGGAATTAAATTTGGGAATTTTTCGTTCCTTACTTTCCCTTTTATTCAAAATTTTACTATCTTTTGGAGTGATATTTCTAAATATGATCTTACACCAAGAATTAGACAAACAATTATTATATGTTATCCAGAAACCAAAATTAAATGAAATAATTATGCAAAATGAGTTTAAGGGAAAGTTCAATCACTAGTAGACACCACAAGACATAATTGAATCAAAGGAAACCAATGTAGACTATGTAAATTTTTATTCAATTCTAATTTGATGTTTATGATTCAAATAATGAATTGAAATATATTATCACTATAGAAGAAAGGATAGCTTCATTTTTCACTAAAATTTCTAACTACTACATAGGTTGACAAGGAAAACGATAGAAATAATATCGATAGATGATACACCATTTCTCCATTATTGTCTCATGGTGGTGAATGACACCCATTATGATGAAATCTTCATAAGTGTTGAAGAGGAGGCCCTAGGTGGACTATTTGTTCAAAAATATAGAGACAATAGGTTATAAGAAAGATGGTAATTTGACCTTTTCACAATGTATGACCTTGAGGTGGTTTAAAGAGGGGGGAAAATTGTTTTGGAGTTTTCAATCATAGCTAAGAAAGAGTGAAAACCTTCTTCTATCTAAAACCTATCCCTAGAAATAGTTAAGAAACAACCATCAATTTCGCACTAATTCCCACTACAAGCACCTTATCTTATTACGCTGAATTCTTAAGAATGTTACAATATTCAGTATTGTGATGAATAAAATTTTTGGTGCATGTATAGATAGTATCACATTCATTTTTTGGATGTTCGTTATCAACTTTATATATTATCATTTTCCTTCATAATTAGTTATACTCACAAGGTCTTTGAACTAATTAAAATTACTCAAGAACGGATTTTAGGTAACTGAACTTTTCAAACTTCACCAAATGGTGATAATAAAATTGATCAAATAGTTTGAATCAAATTCAATATAGAGATGGCTCTAATAGTTGGTTATACTATTATCCCACTCGTTTTCAAAGATAAAATATAACCAAAAATAACAAATGCACTATACCTCCACCCATAACTCTCATGGATCATGTGCATCAAAAATGATAATAAGCTAATAGTTATATTAAAATGATATGGGGAACCCTCTTTCAATAATGAATATAATGGAGAATACAATATTTTAACATCATAATATTAGGAATACAAAATGTAGAATTATAGTATTTGATGATCATCTTTTTGTGTGTATAGGAGACAAAGTGGACAATTATAATCGAATGGTACAATGAAAGGTTATAGTTGAAAAAAAAATATAATAATAAAAAAGTAGTAGCCTAATATATAGGGCTTAATAAGCGGTTCTAAGGATACCATTGGGCTTATATAGGGATTAGCATTCCTCTCCCCTTCAAAGAATTATTTTCTTCAATACTTGAAAGTTGTACTTATTTTTGCATGAAACAATTACTTTCTGAAGTATCGTCTTACATTCATAGGTCCTTGTATGTGATGACATACTCAGTAATTGTTCACTTATTCAACTTATAAATCCCTTTTTCTATGGTCTTTCATGGTTCTAGTATGATTTTCCCTTCTTGATTTGATCTCTAGTAAAATATTTCAAACTAGGATATTGTTACTTGTTTTGTTATTTAAGCATAAAACATGAGAGACTAGATTTATATGTGAATATGGAGGAAAATCCAATTTTGATGTCATAATTCCATTCCCCTATAACACCTTATAGGTGCCATAATATCTTGGACCTAATTTTTAATCCTTATTTTCTTTCTTGAGGGACATTTGTTTACTCTCACATATATGCAATCCCCTACATCATATTTATTTTCACTACATTGTTGATTTACCTGTTGTTCCATCCTTTTCCTTTTGTGATAACCAAGTCATCCTTTAATAGTTTGGTAACCTCTTGTTGCTTCTTCACGTTCTCCTCCACTTCTTATCCTTCGTATCGTCTTTCAAGGGTGACGTGAAGGATATAGGATTATATCCATAAAGTGCCAGAAATGCACACATTTTTTATGAGGCATGGAAGGATGTGTCTTCTATCAATGGATACTACTTGACCCATTGTGTTTATTTATCATTTTCAAGCAAGTTATATATACTTATAAATAGTTATTGACAATATCAATTTTTCCATTGGATTGATAATGGTAAGATAAGTTCTGAGCAAATTCAGTACCCAATTTAGTCAAAAAAATTCTAATGAAAATTGGATCTCTTTCTCTTATAATAATCTTCAATCTTCTATGTAGTTTTTTTTCAAGAATTTGTCTTCCAATGTACTTTACTTGAAAAGGATTGAGAACAAAAGAGAAAAAACCTCGCGCTCTCTCTCCGCTCCCTTCTTCTCTACCACTTCTTCGTAATTTACATTATTCTTCATATTGGGTCTGTCCATTTCCTCTGTCTTCTTCCAAAAGGTTCTTTGGTATGGATAATGGTTGTAGTAACACTAGTGACTTGATTATCTCTACCTTATTATGTTGGTATAGTAGTCATTCAACCATATATTTTTTCCTATTCTCTTTAATACCCTCCCCCAAAAAAAAATATTGATCCTATGATATGTTTTGAACGACATTGAATCTGCCTCCGTATAGGGGAATGTGGGTTCAATCTCCAAATAATTTTTTTGTATGAATTCAAATACTACTGTCACATTAAATAAAATAGCTCCATTACCAAAAAATAAACATTCTTTCACTTTCTTATTTTCTAGGAAGGGTCCTCAAATAGTTATTAATTATCCTAGATCACCTCTCATCTTGTTTCCATCATTATATCCTTCCTTTCTCTCCCACTTAGTAAGATTGTAGAATGGAACTGAGTTGCATGAAAGTCATCATACAATCTGTCATCGTTCCTTGAGACGTAAGCAGCTACCACAATTTATTTTACCCTTAGCTGAGATAAATCTCAAAAGGCTAACCCTAAGACCTCTGCTTAAACCACTTTTTGAATTTAATCCTCCAGTTATAGTGTTTTGTACATAGATACATCAAAATTGCATTAGTTGTTTTTACTTCAAAGTATATTCCTGTTACGTATGAAATCCATTTCTTCATTACATCTAGTATGGATAACATTTATTTTCCATTGATGGCTGTAAGTGAGTTGTTACTTTTAATTTCAGTACTTTCAAAATCATGATTTCTTTCCATCTTGGCTTCAAAACTACCCAATGTCATGGCATAGCATCACACCCATAATGAATTTTTTTGTCTAAAAAATGTAGTGAATATGATAGGTTTGTAAACACTATACTCTTTTATGCTTTAAAAATATTTCAAGTCTTCTTTACTCCAAAAATTGCTTCCTTCTTCAATAATTTTGTTAGAGATGATGCTACTTTACCATAATTCTTGAAAACTTTACATAAATATCTTCTCATCCCATGAATTTATGAGTTTATCAAATGTCTTGGGGATTGGTCATTCTCCAAGATCTATTGTTTTGTCTAGGGGCCACTTTGACACCTTCATGTGATATAATATGACCCAAATATTCCACTTCTTGAAACAAAAAGCACACTTAAAATATTTACATATATTTATTTCCCTTCCAATAGTTTTAAGACCGTACCAACATGTTGTGTGTCATCTTCCCTGATTTGTTGTAGATTATTATTTCATCATAGAACTTAGACAATTTCTAGAAAATTACTTTAAAAATAAAATTCATCAAGTTTTGAAATGTTGAATATGCATTAACAAGTCCAAATGGCATAACTAAAAATTCATAATGAACCACATGTGTTCATAATGTCCTTTTGGGAATATATTATTGCCTCATATTGATTGGATGATATACATGACAGAGATCCTAGTTAGTAAAGAAAATTTATCCATGGAATTCATTTCATAATTCCTCAGTGATAGTAATTTGAAGCTTATCTTTCATTGTGATGTTGTTGAACTATGCATAATTTTGACACATATACCAGGAACCATGATTTTTTATAACCATCAACATTAGTGAATAGAAAGAACTCAACGTAGGTTGAATGATTCCATCCTCTAACATCTCTTAAACCACATAATCAAATACCAAACCTTTAATGTATATGGATACTAGAAGGCCCTAGAAGCTACGGTGTATACTGTTAAGACATAAAATTGTTTAACGGCGTCTATACCAAATACCTACGAGTGATTTGTTAAAAACCTTTTAAGATCCACTATTATTAAATGATATATATGTCTTGGCACTATAAGAACACATTTGTGCAATACAAGTGGTATTCAATATTTTAGGAAATTGGTTCATACTATTTGGAAAGATTATCACTTTATTATGGTTTTTCTTTAATTATTTAATATTAATTTCCTTTTCTCCCACGGCAAATATGATTAAAATATCTTGGAAATTAAGGGCCACTATTACCAATGATTATAACTAGTGGACAAATAATATAATATCAACACCACTCATTTTTATTCCAATCATGGGACTCTTCAATAAATACCTCTCATATTTAGCTTAATAGTATGACACCTCCCTACAAAATATATGGTACCTCCATCCACAATCATTCCTTTCAATTATGGTGTTCGAAATACAAAGCAGTTAAGAATATTTTCCAATTTGTAATTGATGAAGTTATGTGTACTACTTGAATCAATCAAAACTATTACATTTTTCTTTTTGATATATACTTCTATCATAAGGTTTTTTGGAGTATTAATGCTAGCCAATGCATGATAATATATTGTTCGATTAGTCTAGTATAGCTCTAGATCTTGTGATAGTTAAACTTCTTGATATTATTCATCTTTACATTCTATGTAGAGTAATTTATTCTTGTTATATTTTTGTTGTTTTTTTTATTTTCTATCATAGCTAAAACATAGCATCTTTGTTATTCTTTAATCCTTTCTCTGAGGTGTCAACTATGTTGATTTAGGAGAGGGAGATTGATGTTGTTTCTATAGTTATTACAGACCAATTTTCTAGTAGACATATATTTACTTTCAACTTAACTTTCTAGAGTCAAATCATGTTTTAAAGATTTAGGTTCAAAGTTATAAACCTCATGTTAGATGCTCTCCATTAAAATTCCCATAAAGATGTCTAACAAATTATACATTGAAATTTTCTTTAGCGTGAGACTCAACTTTTAAAATTGTGAATGTGTTCCCTGTAACTACACTTCTTGTTCAATATTTTCCAGTGATAAAATGTATTTCTTTAATATATCTTTAGTAATGTGCTATAAATTTCTCTCTCTAAGAATCGACCCATGATATAATCAGAATTAATGCTTTCCTTTCCCAAATCACATTTCTATCATACATGTTAACCTTGTTCTAAAAGCATGGATGGAATATTCAACTTTGTAAGGTTGCCACTCAGTATGGAGTCATATTATTGATTAATATGGAAAATCCATGTTATGGGATTTTTACCATGAAACTTATTCATATCAGTATTAAGAATGTTGTAGTTTTTTAGTACTCACATAAATCACTAATTGTGTGGATATTGGATTTAAAAGTCATGATTATGGTTTGTGATTCAATATTCATTCTCATCAAATGTTATAACATTGAATTTAAAAACCTGATAGCATCATATGTGTACTTCCTCAGTCATTGCACTCAAATTTATGAAGGTAAGCAAGGTTAAAGGATTTGGGAAGAAGGGTGCATGTTGCATTTCCTGAACCACTCTCATTAACAATGGTGAATAGCTAAATCAACCCTTACATTCATCAAGATGAGAGTATAAATTGCATGGGGAAATATGATATTACTAGGTTTTCTTTAACATCGAAGTACAAATGATAGCTTGTTGTTAAGTAAAAGAAATATAAATTGACATTATACTTCCAACTCACTCTCTTAATGGAGAGTACGCAAAATAAGGGGGCACTCATGGCCACCCATTTAAGGCTTTGATTCCCTTGATCATCAACATGAGATTAGGAATGACTTCATTCTCTCAAAAGCGTCATTTTAATTTTGGTTAGGAAAGGTTATGTTATGATAAATGACTTGGTATTTATTTCATAATATTAAGGAAAATAACCTAGGTCACCACTAGAAAAATAACTAGGCAATAGATATTTGGTAAAGGTAGTTCCATAGAAAAAGTGATACGCCTAAAATTATGTAATTATTATTGATAGGTTAATAATTAACAAAATATCGTAGTCTAATGAGCCATTGGTCGTGTGAAGAGTTACAAGTCTTATACATGTATTGTATATTAATGTCGGACATTCATCAATGTAACATGTCATGTGGTTGTATATAATATTTTTTATATTAGATATAATTATATATAGATATATATACTTTATTCCGATATATATAATTATATATATATATATATATATATTATATATATATATATAACAGATTTCACACACAAGCCCATTATTAGGTTTGTTAATTCTACCGAATAATATCATTAGTACTAGTAGAGTAGAATATCAAGTAAGATTAAAGAGTAATATGTATCACATGGAAGTGAAAAGAGACACAAAAGTAACATAGATATTTTAAAGACACACTTGTATTAGATATATCTTGATAGGAAAACAAACAACTAAATGAATTCAAGTATATGCAAATTTATATCCTTGTAGATACTTACATTAGTTTAACTATCTTAAGTGACTTTTCCAAATTGACTTGGTTGACCAACTTGATAAAGGAGTTGGCTAGCTTACAATATATAATTAATGAATGAAATTGACTAGGCTACTCTACTTAGTCGACTAGCCCCTCCAACATTTCTCACACACTCAATGCCTTCTTTGTATTCAAGGGGGAGTTTTGGAAATATACAAAATTTTAGTGTGAATTCTAAAAATACTTGGAATGAGAGAATAACGGAACGAGAATTTGTTTTTTGAATCTTTTTTGACTTTTATTCATTATGGAACAAATAGTGTTGGAGACAGTTGTGGTTGAGTGTCATTTAGAGTGACATGGTCTACTGATTCTACAGGTTGGGACATTATCGTAGTGGAAAATTCAGTATGTGGTCTTAATATATCAATACCTATTCTCTATGTTTCCCTTGGTGACCACTTAGAACCTTCAACCTCTATCTCTTAAGTAGATAATTGTGCAATTTGAACAAATTATCTACATTCTGATGTGGAAAAAAGATGGAAATTTTAGATGAGATGGATATGATGTGCTAAAGGTGTAGAATTGGGGATTTTGTCAAATTTTTATTTTTATAAATAATAGGTGTGAGTGTCTTAAAGGTATTGGAATGTTAAATCCTTACTGATTTTCCTACCAAATGTTTATTTTATTCGACAAAGGACTCTGTCGAAATGTGGTAAGGTGAAAGTACTTTTCTCTCTAATTCTAAGTTATTTCTCTATAACTTGTAGGTACTCTACTACATTAGTTGTGTTATTTTGTGAATTCATTCCACTAGTAAAAAATGTCTAATTAGTTACTAAAAAAATGACTAAAATTTTCATATAAAAAACGATTTTGTAGTCGGTGCCCAATAGTGGCTAATTTACAGTATCTTATAATGTGACCAAATTTTAGTTGTATTTAGCTTAGTCATTAATTGGTTGTGTTAATTTTATTGTATAATAGTATATTTAATCATAAATTTAGTCATTATTTTAGTGATTAATTGTCATAATTAATTACCAAATACACAACAAAATATACTACTACATGATCACGTGAGAAAACCAATTAATGACCAAAAACATATGATCAAAATGTTGGTCACATAATAAGATACTGTAAATTAGTTACTAATAGTCATATATATGCAAAGTATAGCCATCATTTGAACATAATTATTGGCCAAATAAATATGAAATGAATTTTGGTGGTGCTATAGGATACTCGAAATTGGATGTTAATAGTCGTATATATGCAGAATTTAGTTGGCATTTGTAACCGTAAGTTTATCATTTATAGTAGTCATTTATATTTTTTTTAGTTTCAATTTTTATATAAATGACTCACTTAGAAGTTCTTTCATTTACTTTCGTTAATAATCATTATAAATTAGTAATTTAGTCTCCATATATTCATTTTATTTATGTTCATCATTAATGAATATAAAATACTAATTTAGTAGTTTTTGATTGATTTTATGTGTTTATTATCAGCCAACATAAATTAATTAGTGTGATTCTCGGATTAAATTAAAAAAATATCATACAATGAGCATGTTCATCTAATATCAAAAAGGAAAGTTACATATGTTAATTATAATACTAAATAATATCAACTACAAATATAAATGATTTCAACAACATAAATATATTATATGAAATGTCAAAAATTACAATATTAGTTTCCAACTTGATATTGGTTGGACTACAATTTACACATTAAATACTCTTTGATCACCTCAAAACATTATCATTATGTTGCCAAGGCATTGCACGTGAATTCACCAACTATGAAGACTCGACCATCAATCTGTATGTGTATGTATTATGCGGGATATGGGATTTAAGGGTATCACTAAAGTGGTTTCGTTCTCTCTCATCTCTTTCTATATTGGTCGCTCTAATGCTATTATTTTCCTCTTTGTTCAACTCCCGCTTCTTACCATCAACACTGAGTTCCTCTCCTAAAAATTAAGGAAATACAATGCTACTTTTAAGACAAGCAAGATGATGAAAATTTGAATATAAACTAAATTAGACTATAAAGGATTGAATTATATGACATATCTGACATAATGATGTCAATGCATTTTTCCTAGAGAAACAAGAAACTCAAACAAGTTTTTTTCAGTTGGGTGATAGTGGCAACTATGTGGCCAGATGTCTTGTGTAAACAAAGCAAATAAAACGTCGCCATAAAAAAGAACACCTTAAAAAATTCGTATTCAACCTTTAGGAAATTCTTAGGAACAATCATTCCAACTAAGTTACATGCTAAAAAGAATCGGTTGTAGATAACATGCGAAAAAAATGGAAGGAAAAAGACAACAATTAATAAATAATGTATGACACTTGGGTGGAAATTTGCATCTTAGAAGAAAATTTTTCTCCTATGGTTACACATACATGTGGGTGGGTAACATGCCCCAATATGCCATGATTCTTAGGATTCAGAGGAAGTAAACCACCTATTAACATAATGATTAATTGGTTGCATCTTGTCTTTGTCTCTCCTTTGCGACTCCACAAAATGAAAATAATACCATCCTTAACTAGTTGTACTCCATAGTATCCTTTTTCATGCTATCTCCAAATACCTACAAAAAATGTCAAATATGCCAAACAAATGGAATATTTTAATTGTTTCTAATCCTATGTCATTTACACCCCCTTCTAGTGTATCTAACCAAATGTACACACTTGATTGTATCCTTTCATACTCATCACAACATAGCTCCAAAAAATTGGCATTAGTATTACTATGTGTTACATACGCTCAATATTCCAATGTAAATGAGTCACATATAACTACTTCATAGATTTGATTGAATAGTCTGACTATATAACCCTAAATATAAATCAAAACCTTCACTCATGTGGACCCAAAATTACAACCATCATGGGTAAATAACAACAAATAAATCTTGGCGCACTTGCAATAGTGACATAATCTTCTCTATATGGAACCATGAAAGAAATACAAGAAAACTATCCATCGTCAGTCATTTTTACTAGCTAACAAATTGAATATAATTAATCTTTCAAAATGGAACCCTTATTTGTGCAAATTTGTTGTTGCTAGATAAACTCTCTTATCAACATCTTGTCTAGTGAGTCAAATTTTAACACCTCAGATTCTTGTTTGGGTTACACCCATTACCTCCCATAGGAATCACAAAGAGGAGGCATTAAAATGTGCATTAGTTATCACTCTCCTTTCCTCTTATTCTTTGGTGCACGGGTCTCTTTTATAGAGAAAATTAAGCGAAATTTTTTTGGAACATCAGAAGTGAGCGTTCTTATACAAATATTTGTAAATGTCCACCGCATCAATAGATATTGTGTGACAAAGTCAGAACTGACCCTTTGTGACAAATTATGCCTTTGTAAAAATATATATGAAAACAATGCCATGGAAGACATACTCTAGTTCGTAAGAATAATATGCATACCCCACTTAATGTTTTGTTGTTTAGATAGACATTTCCTTATTTCCAACCTTAAAGTATAAAGTTTATCAATTACTTTTGTTGCCAAATGAAGTGAAGTAACTTGCAAATCCAACTTTTACCTTTGGGCAATAAAATGAAAATTTGGTGTTGTACTTGATAGAAAAAATTCAAAAGTTATGAACAAGGCTTGACAAACTTCATATACATAGAATCTTTACACATCCGATATTTGTGAATATGAGTCTATCCAATTATTGTTAAATGACATGTAAATGGAAATCATGTTCTATCAACCTATTAATTCAGAAATCAATATCATTTGTTAGTTATAAACTCAAAGCCTTTGTGACAAATTCTTTTCAATATTAATGAATTTCAATATATGACAAATTGAATTTTTTGCTTCGGATATAACCATATGAGAAACATAACAATTCAAATCTTCTTGTATTTTATAGAAAGATAATTTAAAAAAATTTAAAATTAAATGATGCTAAACAATTCCAAGAAGTGTTGACCTCTACTAGACTAGAAACCTTTGAAAAAATAAGAATCAGAAAGCTCAAAAATATGCCATAGGAAGAGGTTCCATCTACTACAAGACCAAACGCACTTTTCTGAAGCAACTTAGGAAGTGATTATACAAATTTTCTACAAAATTCAACCCAAACAGAGGAATATAATTATAAATTTGTTTAACTTTCCAATGATATTTCTTCCATCTAAAAGCAACAACAAGTCAATAGTTGTGACAGCTGATGGCAAGTCTCTATAGTGCAGTCCAAAAAACTTATGAACTTGGGATTTGGCTCAATTTTAGACAGGTAACTTGATTTCTTTAAACTTTTGAGTAGAGAAAATAAGGATGTTAGGTTAGTTCTCTCTACACATTTGGTTCTCCTAGAAATCATTCCAAGGATGACATATGTAGTAACCAATGTAGAAACTTCTCCATCAATGAATATTGACATCTTTTATGTTTTCATAAATTCCACTTCTTGTCAATAGGTGTTTCCTTTCGAAATTTTAAAGGGAATGCCTTTGGATGGAACTAGAAAAGGCATACATCCCTAATTTTAATGGCTTTAATTTTTCCTTCCATCCATGAAGTAATGAGAAAGTTCAAAACAATAATAAAATATATTTTTTTCAAGGGAAATCATTCTCTTTTTCCGCTCAAGGGATAGAGTGAGGGTTAATACAATAATATAGTGCCGATTAATAATATTTCTCATCATAATTTCGCCTAGAGGGAGTTGAACCAGTGTGGGGGAGATAATAACATTCTACACAACCACCTGGGATAACCCCAATTGACAATAATAATAAAATCTCTACACATAATAATTAAAAGTAGGAAAACTATTAATACAACACAATGAATGATCATATTTAATAGGCATTTTCACCAATTTTCTAGGAATACCCTAGAGGATATTTAGGTAAATTTATACTTGATGATGACGATCCGATGTATAAATTTTAAATTCAAATAAAATTTCATAAAATCATTATCAAGAAGAGATCTAGATTACCCGACAACATCATAGGGAAAGACTAAATACTCAATCTATGTTAAGTTGGTATTAAAATGTAGCAATTGCCAAACATATGGACTCAAGTAAGCCATCAAGAAAGTCACATGAATAAATTGATTACTGTAATTAGAATGGAAGACATATTATAAGGAATAACAAAAAAAATCACTTCACGCTAGAATATAGTAGCCAATACCACTTTTAATTTTTGCAATTTAGAGTTCAACATATGCCATCAAATTAAAATTAAATTAAATTAAAGGAACACTAAAACATATTCATATATGGAAATTGACAGAAATAAATCCCCATTGTAGACAACCCCAAAAATGTCAAGACTTGCAACTACCAGATGATGTTAGTACAATAATGTGAACATAAAATTCATAAATCAAAATAATAATCACGATACATAACTAATTATCCCTCATGTCAAATTATTGATACTGAATACAAAAATTTAAGTAATCAATGTCTAAAAAAATATCAATGCTACATTACTATGAGATGATCTCAATTTTTTCTAAAGTTAGGTAAATAGACCCACAAACACCCCCAAATTGTGGGATACCTTTCATAAAACTACATTTGCGGTTATTGAAGCAGATAGTCTCCATGCATTAAAAGATAGCCCTTATTGTTTTTGTCAATTCTAAATTGTCATTGGATCATTCTTCTATGTGGTGCACCGACATGATGAATATAAGATGTTCATCATCTAGTTGCACTGATTTCAAATAATTTGAATGTAAAAAGTCATAATTCTCATTATGACGACTAGACTAGATTTACATAACTATTAATAAATGTAGTGCTTGCCACAAGTGAACTGCTATATGCCACTTTTAATGTGTATTTATAAACATGTGTTATATCCTTTTCCACATTCATCCATTCATCTCTATTTTTTGAATATTTCACCCAAAATATTAATTTCTTTCTTGGGTATGGTCATTTCTTATATGCTAAGTAATGTGACAAACTAGGGTAGGTCTATTTTTTTAATATGTCATCTAAAATATAAATTTCCTACTTGGATATGGTTATTTCTTATAAGATAAGTGATTTAAAAAACTAGGGTAGGTATACATCCCATGTGTCCATTTTTTAGATGCTTTACAAACTTCCCTAGTATGTCAGACACATGTTTGACACATGCCCTTATCCCGACACATGCCAACCACTGTCCAACACCCTTCCCTAGTATGTATATATGTTGTTGACAGCCAAAGCACCAATGAATTTTAAAGAAACACATGAAATGTGTTCCCACATATCAATCAATGTGCCCAATGTATGATTGATATATTCTAATTTGTAACGATTCAAAAAATACATCATTTTGTCTTTCTATATATATATAGATATACAAGCTTTTGTACCTTTGTTGGACAATGAAATCCTTGGGTTTGCATGTCCCCCAGTGTCACTTATATTCTTTGTGCTATCAGACCTTCCATCATAGAAATTTCCACAGTAGAAAATTGCTTGAGATATTTACCTTCGGTTGTTGGAGCTACACATTGTCATATTTCCAGGTGACACACATGTTTGTAGAAAGAACATTAGTTCAAACCTTTATTTTCCTAAATGATCAATTTGGAATTATAAAATGGTACAAAGGATTCATCAAGCACTTTTGGTTGTGCTCACATTTTATGGAAAATTTGTTCTTTCTAATCTCAATATTGGCTTACAAAATCCATTACACTCTATTCAAAGGATTTTTCATGACCTTGGAAATCTTCAATAGTGTCATTTATCCATGGCTTTGTTCATCTTTCATATCATTTGGTTTTAACTTTTTTCAATTGTGCACACATAATTAGAAACCTCAACTACAACAAGTCCACCGATTTGTGTTCCTTCATTGGATTGTAACTTGTTATTGCTTTGGATTTTCTCCCACATCAGATCACAATAAAATAATATTTCTCAAATAATTCTAGCTACGATCGTCACATCCAACTTCACAAAAATTTTAATTGGCTACCAAGGTTGTTAATTTTCCAACCAATTTATCATGCCATAATATAACAATTTTATTTTAACGAAATTAATTTTGTTTCCTTGATCTTAGTAGGATTTGTTGTTTCAATAATATCATTTCTAAAAGGTGTATCTTCCAAACACTTTGGTGCATTTTGATGAAAAATTGACAAAAATGAGAGGGGGATGAATAAGTTTACCATACTCATGGACATTAGAATTCTTTTGTTTAAACTCATTAACTGAAACATTACATGAGCAACTTAACAAATAATCACCAACATATTGAATATGCTAACAACAAGTAATAAGCTAATCAAAACATGAAATCACCACATAATAACAACACATATAGACACCAGATATATCTTGAAACCCATAAACGGAGAAAACCATTATTTTATTATTATTGTGATGCAAGGGCAAGCTCCTACTCCTTATTACATGTGATTTGTAGGCTCCAACCTAGAGGAGGTTGTTACCTCAATTGTTTGCAAGCTGTAATTGCAAAGAAGATCCAACTCTGATATGTTTTCTATAGGTTAAAATCCATAGGAGGATCCTACCTCAACATTCTCCAACTTGATGTTTATCAATCCAATACTTGAAGGAAGACCATAATACCTTCATGAAAACAAGAGACAACAGTGTGTTGGTTTACCTAGTCATAAATTTTGCATATCTCCATCTTCATTCCCGCATCTTCTTTCCTTCAAATCTGCTTCAAACTAGATTTATACCTACTATGTAAATAATCCATGATACCTCAATCATGTCTCACACATTCTCCCACTCTCTAACCAATCAATGCCATCCAAAATCACATATTTTATAAAGATAGTTTGGTAGTTGTTTATATACCACATAGGAATATGTAGTGAATACAATTTATTTGTTTCCTTCCACTCATTTGTTCCCAAACTCTTCATATCTTGAATGTTAGAATACAAAAATAAATAATACATCCAATATTAATTTAATGTATATGTAATAATTAAATGCATAAACCTAATGCCAACATCCAATAACAATATTGATCATTAATGTATCACAACAATATTTGCAAGATCTTTGTCTTTTCCTTCGAGTCTTCCCTTTGCATCACAACAATTCATCTCAATCAACAATTTTACATGATAAAAAATTATTCAATATAGCGATATCTACAACATTATTAGAACATTTCAATGTATCAGACCTCCTTCTCCTTCTTCTGCTCCTTTGAATTGTTGATTTTACTTAGTATGGTATGCATTGCCTTGTTGTTTCTCCTTTATTTGTTTTTTATCCTTCATTGTTCCTTGTTGCTTCTCCTTTGCCTTTTCTGCTCCATTTTTCCTTTTTGTAGCTCCTTTTCATGTTGCTTCTCCTTTTTTGCATCTCATCTATTGCTACTTCCTTCTCTTTTTCCTTCTTTTGTTGCGTGTTACTCCTTCCATTGTTGCTTCACCTTGCCTTGCTACTTCTTGTTTCTCCCTGCTACTCTTTTCTTCTCCTTGTATTCCTTCAACGTTCCTTGGCCATCAATGAAAATAATGCCAACAATCCTCCCTTTAGCATTGAGGGCAACACACTTGTCCTCCTTTTTTGTTTTGAAAGATATTTATCGGTGTTTCCCATAACTTCTGATTACCTCCCCATTTAACATCAACGGAAAGGGGTTATGGATGTGTTGTGTCCCTTCAATCCACATTTATACATTTCTTGTTGTTAAGGTACTGGAAAAATTATGGCCTACTACTCACTATAAAAGACTCCTCAATGTAGCTGCCATCATTGAATTAATGCTCTATAATCCGCAATGCCTTGTTCTGCATAAACAATGTTGATACTATGATTGAATGAATGCCGCACCATATGGCTTATTAGGGTTTATCCATATTGAATGAATGACCCTCCAAAATAAATATTGTTCCAAATACCCTTCAGAATGTTTTAACGTTGTAATAGCAGTGAAAAATATTGCTGTCAGAACACTCTATAAAATATTGCAATAATTGATTGAATGAATGCATTGCAAATCACATTGCAAGAATATTGTTAAGATAACACTTTGTAAGGAAAGTGTGGCATGCATGAGAAATGGAACCTCATTGATTGGGATGTATGAAATAATAAATTGATGTTCTCCATAATGTAAGGAATGTAATGCTTGATATTAAAGGATGAAGATGTTAAGAGAATGTGATATATTATATTGACATAAAATCCATGACATGAATCTCCATGATATGAAGGATTCAAGTGCAATATACTAATAGCCATGGCATATCTACTCAAATATATCAACAAATGAACACATTGCTAGCCCAATATAAAAATATATGAAAATGTATTGCAACTCATATGAATTCATTGTAATATATAAATAAAACAATTGAAATATATTGAGAACTTATTGCAAACCATATGCATGCATATAGGTTTTGGTAATTCTCTCTAACAGCAATACCACTGCTGCACAAAATACAAATAACTTAAAAAATACTAATTTTTCTCGAATATTATATTACCATAAGGCCATCAATGCCAATGCCAACACCAACGTGGATATGATGAAGCCTATGCTACACCTTCGAAAACTGCAGACATTGACATGTGGAATATTCTGCACCAAATGCATTTGGTTGCGTCTATGATTAATTTGAAAACTTTCTGGATGATAAGATGGAGAGCTCGTTCCAAACTTTTTCATATCAACACTTGAATATATTTCGCATTTAGTCAAAGTGTGTCAAGATCAAGAAAGCACACAACAAAGATTCTTTTAAACACCTTTTAATTTTCCTATCAGTGCCACTTATGAAAATCTCGTTAAATCATGCCCTTCATACTCATTGGAAATCATCAACAAAATATAGAAAAACTTGAAGATAATCTTCCAATGGTGTTAAGAATCTACACTAGCTTCAAGTAAAGTTGATTCTTGGAGAATACAAAGAGAAAATTTTGATGTTTCTCTAGTTGTTGGTTTCTCATCTAAACATCCTTGAGATTTGGCATGATTTTGAGGAGTTCTTTTTTTCTCAACCTCTTCTCAAGTATAGATAGAAATCTTACACAGAGTGTTAATATCTCACACCATGGATCATCACCAACAAGCATCATAACCTACCAATCTTTTCTAGGATTCCTTAGTTCTCCTTCAATGTTGAACATGCATTCAAGCTTACAAATTAATTCCTCATGAAATTCAAACTTATTAAGGTAAACAACCCTTCCAAAAGCTATTCCCTAACAAATATGTTTAGCATGAAATATGCATCAAATACATCTGCAATTAGATATGTGATAAACTACCAAGTCAGCCTATACAACCAATATATATCAGATCGAAAATATCGACGCATCCTTAATGCAAGAATATCTCTAATGAAAACATTCTACACCTATTGTCATAATGTACATAAACCCTTGTTACAGAAATCATGTTTTAATGCCCAAATATCCATCAAATTATTACACAGAAGAAATATATTGTTCACTGGAAGATTAGATCGTTGCACATCTCTAGCAGTGGTTGGTGTAATACATGCATGTATGATCTCATCAAGACAAACACAGAAGTAGGAGGAGGGAGGTGTAGGTGTTCCAAATCCACACAGTTGTACCCATGTTTGATGATATTGATGGTGATGCATACATTTCTCGCTAGCCCTTAAAACCTGTCTCTCCATGGATATTCTTTCTCCCTTCATTTGGGCTCATAAAACATTATCAAAACTAGTGCCACACTCAAAGAAAGGTAGACCTTCATCTCCTAATTCATATTTTTTGTTGGAAGTTTGACAACGAATTATGTAAATATGAGTAATAATTGTATTAGTTACTACTAGTTAGTTTTATACCGAAACAACAGTTATGTAATGGAGGAGGCTTGTATAAAACTAGTGACTGTTGTAATCATGGAGAACCATTGTTGATTGAATAGAGATTCCAATCCCTTGCCCCATGGATGTTTCCTTAACACCTTGTCAAGGTTTTACCACGTAAATCCTGTGTTTTTATTTGTGTGTTTGGCTTTAGTTCTCAAGTTAGTTATGAATCTTTCTAGGTTTATTTTTAAGTAAATCTTTGTTTCTTTCCTAATTTTGCCAATTATCACAACAATTGGTATAAGATCTAGATGAGTTGAGTTGAGTCTTTTCTTTTGAGGTATGTTAGTTGAGTTGAGTTAGTCTGAGTTTGTGAAGACCATGCCATCTGTTGCGTGTATTATCTTCGATATTGTGAAGACCAAATTTGTGTGCCACCTACGTGTATACTCTAAGGTAAGGTTTGGTTTGTAAGCTGTGAAGAGAAACCCTTTGCCCTGTGTGAAGAGGAGGCACTGGCCTACCTAAAGAGAAACGAGGAGGCAACAACGTGCATACTCTGCTTCTAGAATTTGGCATGGAGCAAGGAGGCACTGACGTGGAGAGAGGAGTCTTTGCATGCATCGAAGAGCCTTGAGATCTACGTCATGGAAGACACCACTGTTGTGTGCCCATCTGTTGCCTTGCATGTGAGGTTACAATTGCATCAAGGAAGGCACCATTTTTGCATGCCCATCCAC
>APFE030037423.1:85945-114125 GCA_000404065.3 Pinus taeda | reverse complement strand
ATCTGTAGGATTTGCTGATGGGAATTTGTATCCTCCTTCTACGATTCCCCAAACTTCTGCTCCAAGTGATTGTAGATATGCAGTGGTTCTTATCTTCCAGTGAGTAAAATTATTCCCGTCAAAAACTGGTGGCCTAATGTGTGCCTCTCTTTCTGGATTAGCCATTCTGATGGATCTTTTCCTTCAAGCGATCAAGCTTCCTTTGAAGGACCTGCTCCGATACCAATTGTTGGAAATAATACTAAGAGGGGGGGGTGAATCAGTATTATCAGATCAGATAAAACTTTTCAATTTCATACTCAGATTCATATACGCCACTTCAATGAAGTGAACCAGCGTATACACGCGACTGTGTTTAAAGCAAATAGCGTATACCCAGAGATCTTATAATTCAGTTAGCTTAATCTTCAGTGAATGCATCAGAACATTATTAAGCATATTAACAGTAACAGGTGCAGTATAACAGAACATGACATCACACAAGAGCCACACACATGAACACCATGATATAAGGTGGAAACCCAATGTGGGTGAAAACCACCTGCTGCAATTCGTTTCTTTCTTCTTTAATGAGAAACTTCTTTTACAATATACTGGTGCAGTCCTTTACCAATATGCAGGCTACAACCTGCAGAGGGCTACAACCCTCTCTCGTTTTCCAACTACTTCTGGAAGGGAGCTACAACCCCCTCAGCTCTTGTACTAGCTGATCCATTTACTAGTACGTAGGTGCTGACCCTACAATCTTCAGGGACCACGTTTCATCAATTTTCAGACTGGATCCAAGAGTACAAAACAAAAATTACTGCAATACAATTATCAACTTAAACTTGCATCATAATTCATTAAACAACCCAATACTGAATCACTGAAACCCTGTCATTAAGAACACAGAACCCAAACCAGAGACCAGAACTCTGCAACAACCACCAGAATCAACAGCAACCTGAGATATCAAATCTTATCATGCATACGCTACTACACTGTACCGAAACCGCGTGTATACGCACTTTTCCAAAGGAAACCCACGTACAAATCTAGAAATGATTACTTATGCCTCCGCTGTCAGATCCGACCCTTGCCAAACTTCCCGAACAGACAACCAGCAATACCAGATCCTCTCACTTCGTCAGACACCCAATGCTCACCCTTTTTACATCTCTTGGCCTAATGATCTTCTCCTTATATAGCCTTAGGCCTTGCTCAATACCATGGTCCAAAACCATAACAAACCAATACCATCAACTTCGAAACTAGGGATCAACACGTTCGTCGAGACGCCATGGTCCAAAACCATAGGCACAACTTCCAAGGAATAACCGCCACGGACCAAAGATAAGTTTTCCACATATACGCGCTTTTACTGAAGCAAACCTGCGTGTATACGCGGATTCTCTTTGATAAACCTGTGTATATCTCTTTCTTGTCCTGCTGTACTGAGATCTGTCCTCTGATTAAGTTGCCATCACCTGTACCAACCTCTGAGCACCTGTACCAACCTCTGAGTGAGTTGCCATCAAGGACAACACTTGAAACATAATGCCAACACTTAGAACCCAAGTAGAGGTTACTTTTCATTGAAGAACATACAAACACCATCGGTTTCATTTCCATATTGTCCCTTTGACTTAAAAGAAAAACCACTTAAAATAAAGCGCTTAATAAAATAAACTAGAACTTTTTGCATTGTCAATCAGTATACACGAACAAGTTTTAGGTTTATTTAGGGCCTTGGATTAGGCGAGAGGAGAGTAAAATATCCAAGGCCACTCTAAATTGTAAAACATAGAAGTCTGAATAAAGAATGAAATCCAATAGCGTTAGGGAGACCGGGAAAGCTCCGTGACTAGGAGTTAAGCATGAGGATTTGTGAAGATAAGGACGAGAGGTACCCCCTCTCTTACTTGTTGGATCTTACCTCACGACTGTTCTGCCCGGCTTATGATACGAGTTGGTATCTTTAGTTGCCTATCCTAGGGATCTAAACAGGTGGATGTAGAGGGGAATCCTATGGCACCTGAGGTTGACGTTGTATCACATTCAACGGTACTTCTGGAGGGCACCTTTACGAAGATTGGGGGCTTGCACCGATAAAGGCTGTTGTTTGGAGGTCAGCATAACTACCTCTGATACCTTCGCTAGTAGACCTGGGGCGTAATTACCCCAGTCTATTTTCCGAAGGCACTTATTATTAACTTTCTTGTATTTTGGTTTCCGGTGCTAATCACCCAGAGCGGAAATAATTGGAAGTTGTTTGATTTCTGAATTCTTTAGGGACATTTTTAATGTGTGTTCTTTTCTCCTAGTTGTCCTAGCTTTCAATTTTCTTGGGTCTTTAAGTATATCTTATAAAAATAACTCAAAGTGGCTAACCGACCACCTCGACGGTCCCGTAGACTTCATGGGCTTTCACCTACGAGTCCAGAGCCTTCTCCTAGAAGGCATAGGAGTGATTCTACCAGTGGTTTTCAAGCAGTGGCAATAGGCACATCAAAGAATGATCTTCCACTTGGGGCATTAATTTGCAAGATAGACCTAGTACTACTACCAAGGTAGAGAGAAACACAACAATTCTTGCTCAAGTGCTCTTCCAGTCGGAAGATATTATTGAGGTAGAAGAGCTTTTAGAGTCAATTGTGGCTCTGAATTCTACTCTCCCTTCTGATCATCCTAACTTATTGTTATACGTTGGAACTCCAACTCACAGGCCTTCAAGCCCAGGTCGACACACATCTATCCCTTCAGTGACCACTACTGGAAGCATGGCATCCACCACGAGTGCTACGAGTATGTAGACTCCCATGTTAGTGCAAGGGGGAGAAACTATTTCCATCCCCTCTACATGCTTATTTGGGTATACTCCTAGCATATCCTTATTTGGGTCTACTTCCATTCCATTGATGAGTGGAAGTTCTCAAGCCAATGCATCCAGTTTTGGATTCTTCCCTTTTGGAATGCCCTCTCAAGGTATTCCTTCAGTTCCATTAAATGTACCATTAACTGCCTCCACATCTGGATGAGTGGATTGACTTATTTTTAGGGTTTCCCATTTGGAAGTGGTCATATACCACATTCCAAGCCGAAATTAGGGTCTATGCCTTTTCCTTTCACAGGTCAAGGTAGTAATCCTTTTCAGAGTTGAAAAAGCCTTGCGGTTAGTGGGGTAGGAACTTGGAATTAGTTTTACGACCAGCAAGGGAATGTTTCGTATTCCTCAGTCAATTCATTTCAAAGTTTTCCACCCTTAGCTAATGCTTGGAACCCTTACTAGAGGCTGTCAGCTCCTTACAATAATTCTTTAGAGGGAAACTTTGCCAGTTACGGAGGTTTTCCGGCTGGAGTTTGTGAAACTCCAAGTTGTCGGACCACAAGGGTCACCTTTTGGTTTAGTAGGTTCTACCAGTTACTTTGGGAAACCTGTTGCCTTTCAAAATCCAGGTTATTCTTTTTATACTTTTGGGAACCACGCCCAATCTGGGTGGAACCCCAAGGTCCTCCACGACACCCTTTTCTGGCCATGCTTAATCTGCTAGAAATGACTAAGTTGACGAACGATCCAATGAAATAGAATTCGGCTTAGTGTCCTGTCCTAACCAAACTTCCATTAGATATTCCGAAATTCGAAGGGAAGAGTGGTGAAGACCCGGGCGGCCATGTAACCACATTCCATTTATGGTGCTCATCTAACTACTTGATCGATGATTCAATCAGGTTGAGATTATTTTAGTGCACCTTAATTGGGAATGCGGCTAAGTGGTATATACAGTTGCCATGGGGCACCTTTACATCTTTCGCTGATTTGGCTAACATTTTCTTAAACCATTTTCAGTTTCTTGTCCATTATAAAGCTAAAACTGAACTTTTGGCCAATTTTCATCAGGACACGGCTACTCACATTTCGAGTCATATCCAGGAATGGAGACAGAGAAAGAGGCTCATCAAAGCCGAAATTCCACCTGAATTTTGTCTCAAATAGTTTTTAAAATCATTACAACCCGAGATATCCAACGATTTTTCTATGTCTGGCGTTCATTTGGAAGAGCAGGCTATTTTTCGCACCCAACAGTTAGAACTAATATATTATCTGTTTGGGACTCATCAGAAAATCTTGCCTGATGGTCCTAGATTCATGGTTGATATAGCAAAACCGAAGCCAAGCCCTCATGCTGATGGTATTTTTGGATCGATTGATGCAAATGTGGTGAACCTTTTGAACCAATTGCAACAGTTGTCTCTACAAACTGCTTCTTCCAATCAGGCTGCACCGTCTACTCCTTCGCCTCCTCAACCTTCTTCTGTAAATTCCATTTATGCTTCTAACCCCAAAGTAAATCAAAATTTCGATGGGAATAAGAAGGGACGAGGTAAAAAGAAGAATCAAGATAGGAAGGGTAATGCAAAATATCCTGACAATGGTGTTGGTGAGGGTGGAAAAAAGTCTAAGAAGAAAGTTAAATTTCCATGCAAGTTATGCAATGGATATCATTTGACTCATTTCTGCATAAAAATTCAAGATGCTCAAAGCTTGTTAGTGTAGCAAGGGTCTTCTAGATCCACATATTTCTTAACTAACCCTTTCCCCCAAGGGCAACAGCTACTTGCTGGCGTGAACTTAAATCCTGGTACCTTTGCAGGGGGCAACCAGGAGGGGGACAATTCCTCAAATGTTTTCATGATGAGTTCTAATGTCAATGTGGCTACACGATCATGAGATTATGGTGAAGCAGAAACATCTAAGGATAAATCTATTCCCAGAACTATGGATCCACTTCATATTGAGTGACCCTCTGTCAAGTCTATACCTCAGAATATTTGTTTACTGAAATTAACACAAATATTTCTTATCAATCCGGGTTGGTAATATTTTGAGGCAAGTTCAGTATGTGTGAATATCAGATGTAATCAAACCTTGAAAGTAATTTTTTCAAAAACTAAAGAAATACATACTACAACTCCAATTCAATTGGTTTGAAAAGAGGAAAACCACTGAAATGGTCCTTAACTCAAGAATTCCACTTCTACCTCAATTAGTACTTAATGAATCAGAGATTGAAACTAACAACTTAAAATGGATAAATTATCAATGAAATAAGGCTCCTAACTTAAGAGACACATAATATTTTTCATCATAATTCATTCACCTTAATGCCAATATTACATAAGAAAACTACTTGCGTGTAATGAAAGGAAACTAGTTACAGTTCACCAAGTTAACAGAAGGAGTGCTCAACTTGAGCACTTTGTTTTTCCAACTTAATAAAATGATGAGAAAGCTAAGATCTAATGAAATCAATCACCATACATTAACCATAAATCAGGTTGCAATAAAGCATGAAACTAGTTCTACAATAACCAGATTACAGGAAATAAAACTAGTTAACAAGGAAGTGTACTTAGCTTGGAATGGGGGTCCTCTACCCTTGCTTTGCACACTTGAAGAGTGATATCAGAAGCTCAAATTCAGTCACACATCCATATCATTGAACAGTAAAATAATAATAGAACAATTCTTCAAATTAACTCTCCAATCCAAAAGTGTCTCAGCATAAAAGTATAATAAGTCAATACATAAGCCATCAAAGTCTTGGCTTTTGAATAGAAGTCTCATGAAACAAACTGATCTATAATAATTCAAACAAACCCATATGCTCTTATCCATCTATTTAATTCGAATTCATCATTCCCATCCCAAGAGATATGGTCAATCCCATAGAATCTCAAAACTACCCTATTTCTATGGGATTTTTGAATGACTAGTCATGATTGACTAGCACTAAATGGGCCTAATTAAGCTTGTTCTGTTCAAACTAAGCATAGATGGCTTATTCCTAGTTCCCAAGTTGTCCACCCATGCATCCAATTCATGCCCAAGCATCCTGCAACCATATCAACCATATAGCTATTACAGGAATTTCTGAATCTGCCAATTTTTGCACTTAAAACCAAATTTTCATAAAAGCCTTAGAATTTGAAAAATTAAAATTAAATACCTGAATGGATATAAAATACATCAAAATGGGATGGATAAAGTGAAAAATGGATGGTAAATAGATGAATTAGTAAGTTTCTTGGAGAAAAAACAAGACCAAAACTGAGGGTCAACGTCTCCCCCTTGCTGATCATCAAGCATGTCCCCATGCTTGCTTATTCCTCTTCAATATTATTTTCTCTGTAGTAGATGTGGTTCCTGTAGATGTTTCCTGTTGTGCTTCCCTGACCAAACAATCCAAACCTGAGTCATTTCTTTCCCTGAACAGAGCTGCCTTTACCTTCTGCCTTTCATACTTTTCCTGCCACATGATCTTTTCCTTTAACCATTTAAATGCCTATTTAGAAAGTAGATCATTTTTCTGTTTTAATCTCCCTAGCTCTTCATTTAACTTTTCATTTGCCTTGACCAACCTAGTATTATCCTTCTTACTTGCCTTGTTTTCCACTTTTAATTGGTTTTCCACGATTTTACTAATTTCTAGTTGGTTAGTCAAGTCCCTGATTCTTCCCAAATTGATTTCTTTTTCAAAATCCTGTGTAGTTTTGATTAATGATGCTGCTATTGCATCATCATATGAAGAATCCCTCTCAAATATTTCCTGTGCAATGCCATTTTCTACTTGTTTTCTTGTGGAATATGTGTCTAGTTCATTTTCTGTGTCAATGGGACTTTTATTCCTAAATCTGCTAGGAATAGACGTAACAGATACTTCATTTTCCTGCATGGCCATGTTACTTTGCTGTTTAGCTCTAGTTCTGGGATACAAAGGTGAACTCATCAATCCTTTGTTTTCCTGCTTTACTTTATCCTGCACTTCATTAAGCTGTTCATTAAACTGGTTTCTAGTCATGAACTCCCTCCAAACTATGCCTTGTGACCTCACTTGATACTCAAACAAGATTTTTATCATTCCCTGGTGATAAATTTGTGCTACTTTGGGCCTGTGTTCATGTCTCACTATTTCAATCATTCTCAAGAGGCTTCTAAAGAGAAAATATGGCAAGTTAATCCTATCTTCTCCCTTAATATGCTGTAAAAGTGAGATATGATATAGGTGGGCAACACTATATCCTCTATCACAAGTCAAAGACTTCTGGATGACTAGAACCAACTCACCCCATGGTTCATTGAACCATTCCCTTGGTATCCCCTTGGTTCTATCGAAATTCCCTTTCCGGTTCTTTTCAAGGAAGAAAGTCCATGCTTTCTCCTTGAAGTGCAGGCCTTTGTGATATTTTTCACCTATCATTGGAAGATCTAGAGCTTGGGAAAGGTATTCCCGAGTCACAGGAATAATAACATCTCCTACCCGTGTTTGGTCCTGACTCTAGTTGTTTATGAAGTCCCTGGTTATCTCCTCACTATGGCCATCAAAATTTTGCAAAAAACCTACCAATCCTGCCTGGTAAAGCTTTTCTATGGTTTCCTTTTTCTAGCTCTCTATTTGAAATTTCGGCTCTATTCTGGCTGACATTTTTTCTGAAAACCAGTGGATATATGCTTCTGCTGTCACTAATTTCATCTTAACAATAATAATTTATAACTATTGTTCTGTCCAAAATTAAATTATGAAATCAGAGAAGCTTACCTGCTCTTTCGCAATAACTTTAATTCAATTTCCTTGGCCTCTGTTTACCCTCTCTCTACAGCAACACAGTTTCAAATCCTCTTTCCAAACAATCAAACACCTGTATATCTCTGTCAACATGCTAAACTCTGTCTGGAAAACAAAATACATATGAAAGCAACATATTCATGATGGGACTTTGGTTTTCTTAATGTATTTTCTTTAGGCATCATTCTTATACTGCTCCATATATGCCTAAGACCTTGCACTGTGTATATAAAGTCACTAAAAACAAGCAGCACATTTCTTCAAATGGCTCGGCCTTATATATATGAAGACTTGAAAATCAAAAAACGCATTTAAATGGGATGGGATTTAAATGGCTCGGCCTTTATATATATGATAACTTGACAAATGACAGTGCATTAAATGGCTTGGCCTTTATGAAAACTTTGAAACACAAACATCGCATTTAAATGGCTCAGCCTTTTGAAATTTTTTTAATACAAACAACGCATCTAAATGGCTCGGCCTTTTGGTAGTATTTGTTATACCTTGCATACAAATCCCCTACAACGCATCTAAATGGCTCGGCCTTTTGGCAGTCTTTGTTATACCTTGCATACAAATCCCCTGTATCAACCAAAACGAAACTCACAGTCTACGTGTTTGTTCACATTACAGGTTGCTTCCATTAAAAAACATGCAATGTATCGACCATGTAAACAATAAAATTGACCATACAATGCAAAACAAAATCGGCTATATAAACACATCCAAAAATCGCATCCTCGACGCTAGCAAATATGACTCTGCCTCCTATGTTATATAAACTCTGTTTCAACTTGCAAAAATATGCATGTGAGCCTATGCTAATGATGTGTTTTGCATGCAACAAGATATGGTTAGATTGTTGCACTATTTCCATAACGTTCATGCCGTGATACATGTAACTACACCGATGAATCTTATCGCCTAGCCATGTATTCATTAAATTGTTGTCATCTGACCCTTAGAGTTATTAATGTTTGGGGTTAATGGCGTAGTTTTGGCATTTTTACCTGGCTATTGACGAGCGCTGAGGAGTGTTAAATGGCGCTCTGAATCCCTGTAGTTGTGTTTGGCTGACTGGTGGCAAGAGCAGTTGCATTGGTCATTAAATAACAGGCAGCGTTTCGACACAACTCATTGTTTGTGAGCTAAGAAAATCACATAATTACCTGAGTTATCTCGAGATTTCAATGATCAATTTGCGTTTCATTCGGGATGTTTGCCTTCTTATATCTCCAAGTATCTGCTTCATTTTTCCCCTTTCTTTGGCTTGCAACTATGTAACGCTCAACACACAACATTCTGAGCTATTCAGTATTGATGAAGTTGTTTTAAATAGGTGCAGGAGACCATCGGTCAGTTCATGACCGTTTCGTGGTTGTACCGTGCACTAGTTTCTTATTGGCCGCTGTAATGCATGGTGGTCCTGTTGACCAGTCACCCGACTATGTCATGAGGATGGCCGAGTTATGTGTATAATTTAAACATAGGCGCATGACTCCTTATGCAGTGCATAGTGTAATGGTTGACGGTCACCATGCCACGCTATTCATCTCGTACGCGTGTGCTGGCCTGTGTTTTGTTATGCATTGGGTTGGTGCTTGGGTGGACTGTCGTTGCACTGATAACCTCCTCTCCCTTCCCTACCGTGTTATGAGCTCCCTGCATGGCGTATGATTGCTTCGTTCCATAGTACCATCATATAAACCATAGTGTATGTGTGCTATAAACTGACCTGTCGCTTCATTCACTGTATATGCAATAATGTTTGACCATGCACGAATATGCAATAACCCTTTGCCGCGTATAAATGTGACTTTTTGTTGCCTGCGGTCGTATTACCTTATTCAATATGCATGTAACTTTATTTCATATGACCCTATTCCATTATGCATATATTGCATATTGCCTTGTGCCTTCATTACATATTGCATATATATATCCCAAGTTTGATTGCATATGTCCATATTGCGCATTATGCAAATTGCATATTATTCAAATATATTTTCATATTGCGCATTAATTCCAAAGTTATATGCACACTTTTATATTGTGATTATGTACACTTATAATTTTAAAATGACTACCTTGGGTCATATTTAAAATTATCTCCATTTCTAATCGTTGAATTGTATGTGCAGGTTGAAAAATGTTGTCCTCGTTTGGTCCCATTATGCTTCTAAAGAAAAATGCTTAGGGGTTAATGAACATGAAATGAGATAGGATTTTTATGGACATGGAATGAGATAGGATGTATAAGGGTTACATGATATGTATAAGGAATATAGGGTATAATATTTACAAGAATAGGGATGATTATAGATACCTTCAGGTACTAATTTTAACTTAACAAAAACTAAAAATTCCTAAGAAAAATTTGAATTTTCAAGCACAAAATGACTATACATATACTCCCCTAGATGATGTCTGTACAAGTGGGATGAAATCAGTTGATCAAATATTGTAGATAGATTGAAAAGTAGAATTTATTGCCGCTCCTTGTTCTGCATGCTCTGGTTCTTGAATTGCTGACTGTCGTCCAGGTCCTTCTGCAATCCCAATTGTTATGTACATGTTTATGAAATATGTACATTTTGCTGCTGATATTTCAGGTCCCTATGATATGTTTATTCGGGTCCCAAATGCTAACTATACAAGTTCCATCTATACTTCGACTGCACAACCAAAGGTCTTGTGCAATCCTCCCCCTTGCTTGAGATTTGACTTGTCCACAAGTCAGATGTGTGTGGAGGATATCCTGCAATGAATTTTTGTGAGAACAATAGAACAAGAAAAAGGAATTCATAGAGTCCAAGTTTCCTTGGTTTTCCCGTCTGAATTCGTGTTTGCTTGGTGCCAGTTTCCTGGTTTTCACCAGAAAACAATTTATTTTTATTATGTTTTTTTTTTTTTGAGTGTTTTTTTTTTTTATTTGTTTTTGTTTTTGTTGTTGTTTTTTTTTTTTTCTTTTTTCTTTCTTCTTCTACAGGACTCGAAGATGGCTGAGTCTGTTGTGCCATGATTTCCAGTTCTGTATCTTTTACGAGTTGTTTCATAAATGCTTCCTTGCTAATAGGCCTATTATAAACTTTGAGCTTGTGTTCGTTTACCAAAAATGATGTGGATTCCTGATCAATTGTCCTGATCTTGATTGCTCCATTGTCAAATATTTCTTCAATTTCATATGGGCCTAGCCAATGTGTTGTGAATTTGGCTTTGAAATCTTTGAATTTGGAGTCGAACAGTAGTGCACAGTCTCCCTTGTGAAATGTCTTGTGTTTGATAAATCTATCGTGCCACTTCATTCTTTGTTACTGTACCAATGTGGTATGTTCGATGGCCTGCTGACGATGCTCATCTAGTCAATTTAATTCCATGATCCGCTACTGTTGTGCTTCAGACAGGTCCAGTCCTAGTTCGGCTGCCAGTTTGTATGTATTTATCTGAAAATCTATGGGCAGTAATGCCTCTCTTCCATATACCAACTGGTATGGGCTAAAGCTAGTTGTATTTTTTCATGTGATTCTATAGGCCCATAGTGCATCCCTTAATTTTTCAGACCAATCTTTTCTATTCATCTGTACTGTTTTGGTCATGATATTTTCTAGGACTTTATTTGTTGATTCGACCCGCCCATTTGCTTGAGGATGATATGGTGTCGACTTCCTGTGCTTGATCTTGTATTTCTCTGTAAGATCTCATAACAGCTTTGAAGTAAACTGTGTTCCTTGATCTGTTACAATTTGTCTGGGTACTCCATATCTTACAAATATTTCTTCAAAGAGAAAGGTGACCACTGTATTTTCTGTTGCTTTGGTGACTTCCTTTGCCTCCACCCATTTGGTGACATAATCTGTACATACTAAGATGTACCTCTTGCCATTTGATGGTGGATTGATAGGTCTGACAAAATCTAGCGCCCATTGCTCTAATGGTTCTATGAGGACTTGTGGTTGAAGCAACATCTCATCTGATACTATTGGTCTCCCTGTTCTTTGGCAACTTTCACATTGGTTAACATATGCCTTGGATTCTTTAAAGATGGTTGACCAATAGTAGCCTAATTGCAGCACCTTGTAGGTTGTTCATTTGTTTGCAAAATGACCACCACATGGTTCATCATGACATGCTTTCAGGATGTCTAATATTTCATCTTCTCGCACACATTTTTTGATTATCAAATCTAAACCAGTATAAAACAAATCACCATTTACCCAGCTATATATAGAGCTTTCTCTAACAATTTTTCATTTTTGTTTCTTAGAGAATTGTGTTGGAAACTTCCCAGAAGATAAATAATTTGCAATGTCTGCAAACCATGGTGTTTTCACTATTATTGCAAATAGGTGTTCGTCTGGAAAGTTGTCTACAACTGGATTTGGATCGTTGGGTGAATGTATGCAGGATAGAAAGTCAGCCACTTGATTTTCTTTGCTTGGCCGGTCTTGTATTGTGAAGTTAAATTCTTGTAATAACAGTAACCATCTTGTTATTCTCCCATTGGTGATGGGTTTATTCATCAAAGATTTTATTACTGAATGATCTCTATGAATAAAAACTTGGTAACCTGTTATATAGTACCTGAATTTGTTCACTGCATGTGCCACGGCTAACATTTCTTTTTCTGTGACTGTATAGTTCAATTCTACAGGTGCTAAGTTCTTGCTTATGAAGTATATTACATAATTGAACAGATTCTCTTTCTGTCCAAGTGAGGCACCTATCGCAGTATCAGATGCATCAGTTGAAATATGAAATGGCAAAGACTAGTTTGGCTCACGGAGAATGGGTGCAACTGATAATTTTTCTTTTAATATTTGAAATGCATTTTGACAATTATTTGTCCATTGAAATTCAACATCTCTTGCTAATAGTTTGAATAGAGGTTGGGCTATTTTACTAAAGTTTTCAATGAATCGTCTATAGTAGCCTGCATAGCCCAAGAAAATTCTTGCCCCTTTTAGTGTTGTAGGTGGCATTAAGTTAACTAGGACTTGGATTTTTGCTGGATCCACCTTAATTCCTGAAGCGGAAATATGGTGTCCCAAAACTATACCTTCTGTCAACATCATATAGCATTTTTCATTGCTCAATGACAAATTTGTTTTGATACATCGTTTCATGACTTTCTCAACATTGTTGAGGCAATCATTATATGTGTTTCCATAAACTGTGAAGTCATCCATATAAACATCTACACATTCGTGCACTAGATCAACAAATATTGCAAGCACTGCTCTTTGGAAAATTGCAGGTGCATTGCATAAACCAAATGGCAAGACATTATATGCATAGGTTCCCCATGGGCAAGTAAATGTTGTCTTGTCTTGGTCTTCTGTTGCTATTCTAATCTGATTGTACCCACTAAACCCATCTAGGAAGGAGAAAAATTTCTTTCTAGCTAATGAGTCCAGAACCTGGTCAATGAATGGTAGGGGAAAATGATATTTTAATGTGGCTTTGTTTAATTCCTGATAGTCTACACATACCCTCCATTTTCCATTTTTCTTTGGTACTATTACCAATGGAGAAACCCATTGACTATCTAAAATAGGATAGATGAATCCAAGATTTAACAATTTTTGTAGTTCTTCTTTCACTATTTCTTTCATCATGGGATTCATTCATCTTTGAGGCTGCCTTACTGGTTTGATTTGATCATCAGTATAGATGTGGTGGATACATGTGTTGGGATGGATTCCTTGCATGTCAGTATAATCCTAGGCAAAAGCTTTTGAATATTTTTGTAATAATGCAATTACCTCTTGTTCTTGTGCTGATTGCAACTGGTTTCCAATGTTCAAATGTATTCAAGGATATATCTCAATCATTTTTGTTGTTGGATTGGATATTGCGTTTACAGGAAAGATGTTTATAAAAGAATTTCACAAAGTTTGAACAGTACAAGTTTCCTGGAAACATTGATTCAAAAGACTACTTGCAGCTTCATATTGAACCTATCTAAGCTGCTCTGAAATATTTGGTTTTGAGATGAAAAGATCCATTAAGTCTTCATTCTCCTCTTCTTCTCTAAGGTCAAAGAATTGATTTATACTTAAAACTGATTTAGTTTGTTGCTGTTCTTGAGTTTCAAGTACTAATTTTAAAGAAGATGATTGTGCAGGTGAATAAAGAGCGATGTGTTTCTTCTCATCTCCATGTGAAATAATCATGCTTCCTGATTTGCATCCTATAAAGGCATCAGCGGTAGCTAACCATGGTTTGCCTAAGATTAGAGGATGTCCCCCCAAATTTGTTTTTGGTTGCAAGATAAGGAAGTCAACAGGATACTCCCATGAATCCAAAGAGACTATGATATCTTCTAGTATTCCTTCTAGAAAAACTTTAGACCTATCTGCTAATTCTAGAATTGTAGAAGTTGATCTAATGTTGTTTAAATCTAGATTTTTCATTGTCTCCATAGACATTACATTTATAGCTGCTCCCAAATCTATTAATGTGTTTGATACTGAGAAATTATTTATTGAGATAGTAACCATAGGGATACTAGGATCAATATATTTCTCTACAATGGTTTGTGTAGACATGAGGCTTGCTAATTTGCCAATGACTTGGATTGTAGTAGGATCCTTCTTCTTTTTACCTATTTTCTTAATGCACAATTCCTTTATTGTTTTAGCATATATTGGTATCTCTTTAATTGCATTCAATAAAGGAATTTTTACATAAGCATTTTTCTATTCATCTAAAATATCAAATTCAGGAAGGGTCATTTCTTTTTGTTGTTCCACTAACCTCTTAGGATAAGGCGGTGTTTGAGTTATAATGGTTTTCCCTTTTTGAATTTGTGTTTCAGATTGTGATGTTTCAGGTGATTCTCCTTGCTCAATTGGCTCTTCTATGATTGGTGGAGAATCCTTTTTAAACACATTTCCATACCTTAAATGGACATCATTTAGAGGAAGAATAGAATATATTGGAAAATATGTTGCTTCCTCTACAGTGTATGCAGACTTATCCACTTTACTATTTGGATTTGCCACCGGTTGGGCTGGTAATTGAGTTTTTCTGGGTTGGTTTGAGGGTAGCTATAACTGTTGTGGTTGAGTCAACAATGGTGGTGGATTCTGCTGTGGAAATGGCATGGATTGTGGATATGCAGAATTTTGTTGCAGAAATGGCATGGACTGCGGATATTATGGATATGGAAATGGTTGTTGGTATTGTTGTTGGTATTGTTGTTGATAATGTTGAGGTGGCTGGTTTCCATAACCATATCCTCTCCATCCTTGTGCAGGTTGGTGTGGATATTGTTGTGGAGGCCAAGCTTGCCATGGCATTGGAGGGTTCCAAAGATTTTGAGGTGGATAGAGGTAGTTTTGTTGAGGGAATTATTGCGGATTTTGTTGGGGCATCCTAGGTTTCCATCGTCTTCGTGGTGCTACATAATAAAAACCTTCTATTCCTTGCACCTCTTCCATTGAGTTCATTTGCAATTCTTTCAATCTTAGACAGTTTTCTATTGAATGATTTTCTGTACAAAGACCACATACATGAATACTATCCAAAGGACATTCTCTTAATGGATGTTTCCTTCTACATTTGAAACAAAAGATTTCTAGAGCTTGTTCTTGTTCTTCCTTCTTCTTATTTTCCTTTAGAACATCTACTTGTGTTCCCAATGTACTTAAGAGGTCAGTTTTGAAGTTTTCCAATAAGCCTCCTATTTCCACTCTTGTTATCCCTCCTGCTGCTGACTTTGCTGCTTTTGAACTTGCTTCTCTCTTTCCAGTTTTTGATCTTCCTCTAGAATATTTTTGACATAACTCAACAATTTCTTCGAATGGTAGGTTTGAAATGTCTCCTTTACCCATCACATTCAAAATGTCAAGGTATTCATCCCTTACATCCTTGAGAAAGATTGTTTGAATGGTTTCTTGATTTAGAGCGTGTTGTTTAGATTTTTGTAGATTACATGCAAATATTCCAAATATTCTTCTAAACTTTCATCTTCTTGTTGTGTCATTCTGAAAACATCTTCCTTTGAGTCCCTAGATCTACAATAGCTTGATATTTTTTAAGGAAGACTGATCTCATCTCATCCCAAGAATTTATTGTTTGCTCTCCTAAACCCATGAACCATTCTAAAGCTGTTGCTTTTAATGAGGTAGGAAAAAGACAAAGTTTGTGTATGTCATTAGTGTATCCATATGTTCTACATAGATTATCAAATTCAAACATAAAAGCATCAGGATCTTCCGTTGACATTCCATAAAAATTTGGCAATACAGAAGGTGGAATATTTTTCATTTTCACCTCTTCTCCTAATATTGCACTTGTATCTACTATTGGAAAGCCAAAGGTAGCTTCTTTATCATGACCATCTTCTTGTATTTTCTGATCATTTTCTGTCTTTCTATCATTTTCTTGCTTTGCCTCTTCCTCTCTTTTCCTTCTCCATTCTCTTTGTTGTCTCTCATATTCAGTTTGTTGTTCAGGAGTGAAAATAACAGATCCATGTCCCTCTTCTGCCATTGGTTTAGTTATTTCAATTTTAAGTGGAGATTCAGGTTGTCCAAAGACAGGTTGATTTATAGATGGAAAGACCGATTTTTTTTCTTTAACAATGTCCTTTTGTTTTCCTGAAGTTGATTGTTGTTTTTTTTTTTCTTCCCAAGCTAACAAAGTTTTCCTCTCAATTAAAGTTAATGTTTGTCCAGTTCTTTGTTTTTCTTCCAATTCCTCAATTATTGGATTACAAGTAACTGGGGTTTTTGATGGTCCTATATCTACTTGTGGGGGGTTTTTAACAAATCTACCTTGAGGATCTGTCTGTCTAGGCATAAAGAAACATAACTAAAAGGAATGTAACTAATGTTTTTGTTTTTTTTATAAAAATTTGGAAGTTATCTTCTTATTGACTATGCCGATATTTGCCTCCCCGGCAACGATGCCAAAATGTTGAGCTAATTTGTTTACCGAAATTAACACAAATATTTCTTATTAATCCGGGTTGGTAATACTTTGAGGAAAGTTCACTATGTGTGAATATCAGATGTAATCCAACCTTGAAAGATAAGTTTTTCAAAAATTAATGCAATACGTACTACAACTCCAATTCAATTGGTTTGAAAAGAGGAAAAACACTGAAATGGTTCTTAACTCAAGAAGTCAACTTCTACCTCAATTACTACTTAATGAATCAGAGATTGAAAGTAACAACTTAAGATGGATAAATTATCAAAGAAAGAAGGCTCCTAACTTAAGAGACACATAATATGTTTCATCATAATTCATTCACCTTAATGCCAAAATTACATAAGAAAACTACTTGCATGTAATGAAAGGAAACTTGTTACGGTTCACCAAGTTAACAGAAGGAGTGCTCAATTTGAGCACTTTTTTTTTCCAATTTAATAAAATGATGAAAAAACTAAGATCTAATGAAATCAATCACCATACATTAACCATAAATTAGTTTGCAATAAAGCATGAAACTAGTTCTACAATAACCAGATTACAGAAAATAAAACTAGTTAACAAGGAAGTGTATTTAGCTTGGAATGGGGGGCCTCCACCCTTGCTTTGCACACTTGAAGAGTGATATTAGAAGCTCAAATTCAGTCACACATCCATATCATTGAATAACAAAATAATAATAGAACAAGTCTTCAAATTAACTCTCCAATCCAAAAGTGTCTCAGCATAAAAGTATAATAAGTCAATGCATAAGCCATCAAAGTCTTGGCTTTTAAATAGAAGTCTCATGAAACAAACTGATCTATAATAATTCAAACAAACCCATCTACTCTTATCCATCTATCTAAGTCGAATTCATCACGCCCATCCCAAGAGATATGGTCAATCCCATAAAATCTCAAAACTACCGTATTTCTATGGGATTTATGAATGACTAGTCATGATTGACTAGCACTAAATGGGCCTAATAAAGCTTGTTCTATTCGAACTAAGCATATTTGGCTTAGTCCTAGTTCCCAAGTTGTCCATCCATGCATCCAATTCATGCCCAAGTGTCCTGCAACCATATCAACCACATAGCTATTACGAGAATTTCTGAATCTGCCAATTTTTGCACTTAAAACCAAATTTTCATAAAAACCTTAGAATTTGAAAAATTAAAATTAAATACCTGAATGGATATCAAATACATCAAAATGGGATGGATAAAGTGAAAAATTGATGGTAAATTGATGATTTAGTAAGTTTCTTGGAGCAAAACCAAGACCAAAACTGAGGGCCAACAGGCAACAACTACTTGCTGGCGTGAACTCAAATCCTCGTACCTTTGCAGGGGGCAACCAGGAGGGGGAAAATTCCTCAAATGTTTTCATGATGAGTTATAATGTCAATGTGGCTACACGGTCATGGGATTATGGTGAAGCAGAAACATCTAAGGATAAATGTATTCTGAGAACTATGGATCCACTTCATATTGAGTGACCCTCTGTCAAGTCTATACCTTGGATACCGAAAGGTTCCGCCAAGTGCGCGACTATCAACCCTAATGCTAGGGCAGCCCAGAACTACTCCATTGTAGAAGATCTATCTCAAAGTCTTTTCACTATGTCTGGTTTAGAGGTACTCTACTCGTGTCTTGCTCAATGAAGTGCTTTTCTTTCAACGATCAGGGTAGTTGATCCAAACAATTCTTTAGTGCTCACTTTTGATATGCTCAATGTCAAAAAGATACTTCCTCATTATATGGATTTTCAAATAATGTCTACTTACCAGAAAACTAATATTTTTTGAACAGTTATAGATGAGGGAGTTTCCATTAGATCGCCTTCGGTTGTTCCTTCACCCGCTCTCTTGACAGCATTTGAAAAACATTCTCATAGGCCACACGGGATTATCCCTACCTTTCCTATATGTGTTGGAGGAAAGATCGTTAATATTGAAGTAGAAATCATTAATGCCAACCTTGATTACAACCTCCTCTTAGGACAGAATTGGATTTATGAAATGGATGCCATAGTTTTGACTCTGCTTCAGGTCCTTTTTTTTCCTCATGAGGGGAGAATTGTTAAAGTTGATCAATTGGATTATTCTCCAGTTGAACCTCATGCAACTTTTGATTCTAATGTTTCATTGGTGGATAACCCCCGTCAACCTATTAAGAATCTAGGAGTTGGGATGTATTCTTCATTGATGGGTACATTTGATCTTCCCACTCCTATAGCTAGAATTAATGCTATTTTTCCCTCCAAAGAGTCTTCATGGAAAGAGTTCTTGTGGAATCGGTATTTTTTAGACCCTTGGACCTTGCCTTCGCCTACAACCACATTAGATGAAGGACAAGTTGGTGGAATGACATTCCCTATGTCTGTAGTAGAGCTTAGATATCAGTATATCGTTAACTCTGTAGATGACCATCCTACTCCTTTTTCAGAAGAAGATTTAGATGGTGATGTGGCCCCAACTTGGACCCTTGACTCTACTTCTACTATGGATTGCATGGATATGGTTTTACCATCTTAGGAAGCAATCTTAGAAGCAATGATAGGTGTAGATCGACCATGGGAAGATTTACATCATCGCTCATATTTTCTTCCCCCATTGCAAGAAGTCGAATCTAGGTTCTCCAATCTGCTTACTAGCGATGTTTGTATGGTTTCAAACCCTTTGGCTCCAGCACACATACATGCCAAAGATAATATGTTAGTCATTTCAAAAATCGAATCGATAAACATCTCTAGGAACCCTAGTGTGATAGAAAATGCCTTCATCAGAGTCGAGTGTTTCCCTAAAGAGGTTCAAATTTACACCGACCTCTTTAAAGTGTTTCGAGATGTATTCGCTTGGTCTTATGAAGAAATGCTTGGTATTGATCCATCCATTGTTTAGCATGAGATCAATACATATGAAAACGCTATGCTGATTCGTTGGAAGCTTTGACCAGTCAATCCTAGGAAAGTAGCAGCTATTAAAGTTGAAGTAGAAAATATGCTCAAGGTGGGTTTCATATACCATGTTCCTCTAATGGATTGGGTTTATAATCGAGTCCCAGTTGATAAAAAACAAGGAATGATCCGAGTGTGCATTGACTTTAGGGATTTGAACAAAGATTTTTCGAAAGATAATTACCCCACATCGGTTATTGATTAGTTAGTTGATGAATGTGTGAGTAATGAGATTTTTTCCTTCATGGATGGATTCTCTGGTTATAATCAAATATCTATTCGTCCAGAAAACCAACATAAGACATCTTTCATTTGTCCCTTTGGTACCTTTGCAGACAAAAATATGCTTTTTGGTCTTAAAAATGTTGGATCTGCCTTTTAGCGGGCCTTGTCTTAAACTTTCCATGACATCAAGCATGCCATCAAAGCATACTTGGATGATTTAGTTGCTCATTCGCGGAAGATAATCGATCATTCTAGTTACCTTCGGTTAGTTTTTGAGAGATGTCGATTTTACAAGATTCGGTTGAATCCAAATAAGTGCGTTTTCATTATTACATCTAGTCAGTTGTTAGGGTTCATTGTATCAACTGAAGGGATTCGAGTTGATCCCTTCAAGGTTGAGGCAATAATTTAGTTTCCTCCCCCGTCTTCCATATGACAACTTCAAAGTATTCAGGGGAAGGAAAATTTATTGAGATGGATTATAGCAACTATGCTGAGATAACTAAAGGATTTATGCATTTGCTGAGGAAAGGAGTTCCATTTTTATGGAACAACTTTGCGCAATGATCTTTTGATGCCTTGAAGCATGTGTTAATCTCTACCCTATTTTTGAGTCAGAAATTATGTCACCTGGCTAAGAACTATGTCATCATTGGTGATATATTATATACTTGAGGGGTTGTTTCAATCCTTAGGTGGTGTTTAACCTTAGAGGAAGCAGAGTTTGTGCTTAATGATTGCCACTGTTGGTTACCTATACCAATAGGTTTCATATTTCATGATTGACAAAATTCAAGTGCCAAATATGCTCCACTTTGCTGCTACAAAGGATCCATATTTGCAAAATAAGACAAGGTGTGTACATGCCTTCAGGCCTATTAAAATTTTTATGGATGACCCAACAGTCTAATCTGGGTCATGCCATGTTTTCAATTTATGTTGTAGAATAGAGAAAGAAATCTGTCCAAACTGCTTAAACTTGGCAGATCAGTAGATTAGGCAGAGAAACTAAGGTTCCCAACTGCTTAATCTGGGGCCTTGGAAGAAATAAGGTTAGTGCTAGATAGGAAATGAAAGCAAAAAGCCAATGGAAAAGAAAAGGCACACAAAGGGTTTGCAAGTCCAAGTGCACCCTCCAAGAAGGAATAAAAATGTTAGGCTAAATAATTGGGTAGGTAGATGGGGTTGCAGAAATGGTGTTCCCCCAAGATCAACTTTGCTATGCAAAGTACAGGCAAAACAACACAGTGGAGCATGTCTAACTCCCCTCTCTCCCTTTGTTTACCACTCATAACTAACATCCCTGCACCAGGTATGATCATAAGGGAAACTCAAAGTTTTATGGTGGTTCTTAAGGCCTTTAGAAGCCACATTTCTTGTGTAAAGTTCTTTTCATTTTGATCTACTCTTTACACTAAGTTGTTTTCAAGAAAACTTAGGTGTATTGGTCTTCATTCACATTTTCCCCCCTCATTAACCTCTAACTCTATTATCTAGCTCCCTATACTTCACTTCCCCTATTATTATAACACCATGGTGTATAAACCCCAAACAATGTATAAATATCCCTTCCCTGGCATTAGAGCCATAAGTTCCACTCCCAGGGCATTGAATTAACATCTGGTTAGGGTCAACAACCCAAGTCTAACCCCTTGTCTCCATCTGAGCCTATCTACCTAGTCAAACTCTCCATTTTTGCCTAAAAACCCCTTGGACAAACCCTTTTGAGCACCCTTATACCACTAAAAGGCAAAAATATGATGAAACCCACCTTCCCCGCCTTACCCTAAGGTTGGGAGCCAATATGCGCCTTTTTTCCATATAAATCCATCAAAACCCGCTTATCCTAAGTTTTGCCTTCATATGCCTTGTATGAAAAATTGCATGAAAAACCTTTGTTTTGCCTTTTCCTAACGTCGCCGGGCAAATATGATTTTATTAAAAAAAATCATCAAAAAACTATTGAAAATCATTCATAAACTGGAGGGTCCCGCCGGGCGTACTTGCCGATAAATATTATATTATAATCCGCCCGCTGACTATTATCCTCCGTGCAGCTTGTTGACCCGATAACCGCCCGATCGCGGCCTTGCCAGATCTACGGCCAATGGGAATTTCGGATGGGCCCGACGTCCGACCGTTAAAAAATCTTAACCTTATCCGCCGTGCAGATTCCTTGCCCGACAGCCGTCAGATCACGCGCCTACAGATCAACGGTTCTTATGGATTTCGGAAGGCCCCCGATGTCCGACAGATACCTTCCGATATCTGTAAGACGATGACGTCACGCGGGGACACGCGTAGCTCCCAAACTCCGTCGGAGCCCCCTCTGACAGATTCCTTGCCGTGCAGGAGGGGGCCCGATATGGCGACACCTGTCCACCCACGTCCCCACCCCGCTGTCACCTACGTTAGCGCCACGACCGCGCACCCTGTCCTCCATTCGTCCACTTGGCCGCCACCTCATCGCCCCCGTGGACCGGTCTCAGGCCGCCACGTCACCTGATGACGTCCTGCTGACGTCATCCCACCCGGACCCACATGTTGACGTCATGCTGACGTCACTCAAAAAGTGCGCCAATAAGCCAAAAAAGGCCATATTTTCACGATTTTTCGCGCTTTTTATCATTTTTGGTAAAAAGCACCTTTGCTCTGTCTGCATGCATATTACGACGAACAGTTTACCAGCCAACTCCGGACCATCCACAGAAGCTCAAAGCGCGAACCCAACTGTTGTTTCGTCCTGAACAACTTGTCAAGCAGGTATTTGCCCGTCTACCTCCTTGCAACCTGGTTTATTCACAGTAAATTGTAAAAATTACCTCAACACGGCACAAGCTTAAGAATTCACCACAAAAACAAACTTATCCAGCTCCCCCTCAGAGAATTAAACGGTCGAATTGCACTGGCAGAGCCATTTCACACTAGAAATTTTAGGGAAAACCCTTCTCTATTCGCGCAATCGTGGGCCATAACACATAACCTGCTCCTGAATTATCAAAGGAGGTCTGCTAAACATGGTGAATAACCTTCACAGAGTGCCAAACAGTATTTCAATTGCTGTAAACCTCTTCTGCAAACCTGCGTTCCTCTGAAAACCTTCTCTCTCAGATAAACACGTTCTTTATTTATCAATAAGCATTCAAGCAAGCATGGATACTCCTAAGGCATTAGTAGCCCTCAATGTTACTCCCCTGAACGCCCCCGAAAGAGAGCTGGAGTGGCAAGATTTGGCAGACCTAGATTACCAAATCTCAGAGGACTGCCCATCTAAGTGCAAATTCCACATTCATCTGCTAAATGAGCTCAGAACTAGGCATAGAGATGGAGCAGATATTCTAGGTATTTGGGAATCCTCCCTCCCAATCTTCAAGCTACCTCAGGTCAATCAGTTCCCTGACCTGATTCACCTATGTGCTATCTGCTATGACCCCATGCAGAGAGCTGTGCTCAGCCCTCAAGGTGCAGTAGTATTTTATACAACCCCTGAGGCCATAAGGGAAATGCTCCAGTTCAAAACCCAGAAGAAGTTGGTGCCTCTGTCCTTGCTGGACTTGATCAACCAAGGAGCCAAGGTACTAACAGAAGCACAGATCATAAAGCTGAATAAATTGTTTATCACAAACACTGACACAGTGCTGCACCCTCCCATCTTTGATGGCTACCTAAATCAACTGGGTCTGGACTTGGCATACATGATAAGCTTAGTTTTGGGGTACAAATCAATGGAGTTTATTGAGGAAACTGTACTAGTGATGATGAAAATGTTTTCCCCCGGTAAGACCCCCATTTGTTATGATTATGCTACATATATCGCAGACAAGATACATGAGCAATTTCTACACTTGTCCAGAGAGAAGCTGTTCAGATACACCTCATACATTTATCATCTCATTCTGTACCACCAACATGAGAAGTTCTCCTTTGAGATCAAGAGAACTGATGCAGCAGGCAACCCAAGGTCAGTGGTATACTGGACCTCAGTCTTCCACATCCTCACATACTCAGAGTTCATAGACTTGTTCATCCATCTAGTTATGTCTCTCTTTATGACTTCGCCTCCACCAAGACTAACTGATGAGATGCAGAGGATTCTGCAGCTGTCTAGTGCTTACAGCATAGGGGATTGCTACTTTTACCAACACTTCACTGTGATCAGAATATATGGGTGTGAGCTGCGCTCATACAAGCTGCCCAGGTATGTGCCCATGAGACTCTTTGCCTTGGAGTATTTCAGGCAATTGGGCAGTGCCGATCAGGTGCACTTTGCAGGAAGGGGCAAAAAGGCACAGCTTAAAGTGAGAAACCAACTTGGCCACCTTGTCCTAAACAAGAGAGAAGGATGGAAAGAGGCAGACAGGATGTTAGAATGCCTTCGCCTAAAGCAAAGCTTCCTTTGGAAGCCCTATGACCCTAACAACTTCATATCCTTGAGAAGGCAGAAATGCAAACTCTCTAGCTATGAGCATGAGAGCATGCTCCACATTCAAAGACATGCCAGTCAACCAAAGTGGAGAAGAAACACACTAGAAGAGCCTGTGTCTCAAGAAGAGCTAGTTGAAAGAGCTAGAAGGCATTTGTTAAAGATGGCTGACTTAGAATGTCCTTCTCAGGTGCCTGCTCTCCCAAAACCTCAAGCAGCAGCAGTTGCTTCATCCTCTGCAACACAGCAAGAGGCAGTGCAAGCCACCGATCAAGGGCAGAGCAAAGGCAAGGATAAAGTTATGGAAGAAACACAAGGCCAACAGGGCCAACAGCAGCAGCCCCAGCAGGAACAGCAACAAGGAGACCAACACGGTCAGGAAAAGCAGAAAGGAGAGGCCCAGATGGCTACCCAAGAACAAATAGTGCCAATGGCACCTCCAAGACAAGACTCTAGGGTTGATTCCTCTGTCCTCCAGACCACTCAAAGGGAGGACATTAGCAGAAAGAGAGAAAGGGAGACTCCCCTCACTGAAACACAAGACAAGAGGCAAAGATTAAATCCCTTCTCAGAGGAGGAAATGCCAAGCATGGAGGCTTCTGCTAGCTCCTTGCAACAGGAGCAAGACAAGGCAGCATTAGGAGAGGTGAGCTCCTCAGGGCAGCAGCAGGGAACAGGTGTAAGCATAAAACAGCAATTCAAAGATGCCAAAAGAAGGAGTGAGCCAATAAAGATCCGGCTCTACAATCACCTGCTAAACATGGCTCCTACAAATCAACAAAGGCTCATGTCCGCATTTGATGTGCAAGAAGGAAAGATGACAATGAGCCACTTCACTCCAACAGTGCAGCAACCACAAACAACTGCAGACTACATCAGGACCAATCTGGAGGTCCTGTCAAAAGACATCCACCCGATGGATCAAATTGAACTCCACAAACAGACGAGTGAGATGGTCTATGCCACCTTGGCAGATAAGACCTTAGTCAACTACAGGCTGTAGAATAGCCTGAACAATACTGCAGCACAGCTTGAGTTGGAGAAGGCTTCCTCTCAAGCTAAGGATAACAGGATTAAGGCCTTGGAGGAAATAATAATAGAGTTTGGGCATGACCCCAATGATGTTAAGGCTGTACAACAAGTCCTCAAGCTAAGGGATGCTGATATGGCAGCAATAAAGAAGAAATTGAAAATCCCACCAACTCTCCACCCACAAACGGATGAGGTTGCCCAGCAGAGGAAAGCAAAGGATGCAGCTGCCTTACTGATGACATTATACAAGGAGCTCATCCAAACATAGGAAAATCTGCAGGAATCAGAAGCTACATTGGAAGCAGCATTACAGCATAAGGAGGCAGGGCAGTCCTCTCAGCCACCTCCAGAAATAATAAATATTGAGGAAACCCCTCAAGACACTGCCCCTCCCAGCCAACAAGTGCAGCAAGAAGCTCCAACCACCACAACACCAACCACCTCAGCACCAGTAACAGAGCAGGCTGAAAGCCTGGACATGCAGAAGCTGAGGAAAGAAATACAGGTACTGGAGTCCCAGATGTCTGAGCTAAGACAAGCCCAGGACAGCCTGGCAAAAATAAATGAGAAATATGACAAATCAAAGCAAAATGTGGCTGAGAGGGAAAGGGAGGTAAAGGCCCTGAAAAAGAGGATTGCAGAGCTGGAAAAAGAGCTCTCATTGGATAAAGTCATAGCAAAACTCAAAAAGGTCATCTGGACCACCATTGGCCAATCAATAACAAACCAATGGGAATATATTGAGGCCATATATGAGCAAGTGGCACTCATAGGAAGAGCACGAAAAGAACTGCACAAGGCAAGGGTATCTCTAGGCAACATGCCTGAGATTTCCCCCAAAATGATAGAAGTGCTAAATTACAGGACAAGCTCCCAGCTAGTAAGAATGGGGATTGGGAACAGAACAGAGACCATTTCCCTAATGAAAAGAGTCCTGACAATGAGGAGCCTGATTCAGACCCTGGAAAGAAGGATCCAGGATATGCAAGCTGATATCAATAAGTTTCAGAACAGGTTCATGGCTTTACAGGACAGAGGGCTCCCCAGCATATTAGATCCTTCAGGAAAATTACTCTCCCATGAGAAATATGTCAAGAGGGTAAGAAATTTTGCAGCAACACAGATTGCAAAGGCACCTAGTACATCTGCAGAGGCAGGCCCAGTAACAGGGCAAATTCTTTTTGATAGAGTAGATAATTTATTTTTTATTAGAAATGAAGTTGCACATTTATTTGATGAACCCCCCCACTTTTATAAATATACAGAGGCTGATGAGACCATAGGGTCAATTTTGAAGCATCAATTGCCTCCACCAGATACATGGTAGGAATTGATTCAATTACTGTTGAACCAAAGTCAGTAATCGCGGTTTTTTTTCCTCAACAAACAGTTTGAAACTCATACACAGCAGGACAAAGACACATCAGCAGGTATGAAGACAGAGGCTGAGCCCACTCAGCACAGCTACTCAGGCCACAACAGCAGGCTCAACAGACACAGGTGGCAGGACCGAGAAGACATAGAAAATCAATAGCTGCACAGCCACGTCACTCAGCAGTTATGCCAAGCGCTCAACCGACTCCGTGAACCTCAAAGGTCAAATTTGCTCTGACAGGAGTTAAGAGCCTTTATAAACTCATTAAGATTGTAATAACTTCTCATCTGCAAACCCTGTACGAGTAAAAGCAGATATTTTCTCTCTCAGATGACTCAATGCCTGAGATATTTTGTAAAAACTTCTATATATTTCCCCTCGCATTTGTTAGCAGGGGTTGGACTCCGGATGTAAGAAATCTCTTGAGATCTATTCTGTTATTCCTCTATTGTAAATCTTCAGACAACTAATACAAAGATGATGGGATTTCCAAAAGCATTGTGTTTCTGATGTCTGGCTGGTGTATGGCTGAAAGTTGCAGGATTCCTGTGTATTCCATGGCTCAATAAGTTTTCTTGTTACTCTTTGTTATATATACATTCATTATACTTTCATATGTCTTTCATGTTTTCCATGTACTCAATATCTAAGTAGCAAGGAAAAAGAATAGTCTCAGGACTTAATCGTTGATTACCCTAAGCTCAATCTAAGCTATTTCATTTGTTTTCTTCAGTTATGGTAACGAAAGAGTAATTCTTAAATGCTACCTTTCACTCCATATCATCACAGTAATCTATTTATTTTAGGAATTCAAGTAATTGCTCCTAAGTAATAGACCTCTTTCCCACTACCCAGCTCAGTGAAGAATTCTTAAATGCTCTTTGCTAGTTGTTTTTCATTTTCACCCTCACAATTTACATTTTCCTTTGTGAAATACACACAAGCCCTGTAATCCCAGCAGCACTTAAGCCAGGATCTCAAGAAAATAACAACTACAGACCCCATTGCCCAATGGAATAGTTTCACCTACATAGAACACTCTAAAATATATGAAAATCATCCTCCCAACCAAACATAAAAGACAATTAAACATTCACTTCATAACTAACCTAAAAACTCCATTAGAATAGTGACAAATCAAAAAGGGAGAGCCCTCTCTGATTACAGCTTGGCTAGAAGCTGTAGTCCAAAGATTGGTTAGTAGTTACCCCGGCCGTATTCCCTTGGGAGTCAAAGGGAACAACCTGGGTGTTAACATAAATGGCGACTCCACTGGGGAACTTCAGGATCTAAAGGTCTGTATATCTACCAAAATATTACACTCAGAATCTGAAACTCAGTCAAGAAACCTTCAAACTGCTCCCATACAAACATCTGCAGCCTTGAGGTAGAGCTGACTCAGATATCCTTTATAACCAACACAGATACACAGAATCTTTCAGAGCTCCTGTCCAGTCCTTGCTCTACAAATATTTCAGAAAGAATTTAAAGGGCTAGCTCAGAAGCTGGCTCCCAAGAAGAGTCTTCGGTACACTAGGGCTAATCCTGATCCCAACCCTCCTACTGTCTTCGAAAATCCCAATACAATCCCCAGACTAATTAGGAATCAGCAGAAACAAGATAACCTTGCTGA
>APFE030037423.1:49354-73611 GCA_000404065.3 Pinus taeda | reverse complement strand
CCCTTTGGAGAGGACCATTTCTCATCCAAGCAGTGCAAGGAAATAACACCTACTTTCTTGAAAATCTTGATAAAATTGACTTGGATGAAGGTCCTGTCAATGGCAGGATGCTGAAGCAATATTTTGACTACCTTCCATAGATACAACATGCCTGCTCTTGTACATAATTTACCCGCTCTTGTACATAATTTGTTATATATATATCCTGAATTTGTTGTATATATTGTTATCCCTAAAAACATTTGAATAGGTCCATTTCAAGAAACATTGCAGATACAAGAAGGGGTTGAACTGCTTCATGGATTTTCAATAACTCAGTCTGCTTTTTGAGGAATCCACGATGAGAAACTCCCAAGTTTGAAAAGCAGTAGCCAAAGGGCGAAGGCATACTGACCTGCTGTTCTTGGTCTTTCAAGGAGAAAAACCATCCCCATGTGGAGCCACTTTTGGATACCTATACCAATAGGTTTCATATTTCATGATTGGCAAATTCAAGTGCCAAATATGCTCCACTTTGCTGCTACAAAGGTTCCATATTTGCAAAAGAAAACAAGGTGTGTACATGCCTCCAGGCCTATTAAAATTTTTATGGATGACCCAACAGTCTAATCTGGGTCATGCCATGTTTTCAATTTATGTTGTAGAATAGAGAAAGAAATCTGTCCAAACTGCTTAAACTTGGCAGATCAGTAGATTAGGCAGAGAAACTAAGGTTCCCAACTGCTTAATCTGGGGCCTTGGAAGAAATAAGGTTAGTGCTAGATAGGAAATGAAAGCAAAAAGCCAATGGAAAAGAAAAGGCACACAAAGGGTTTGCAAGTCCAAGTGCACCCTCCAAGAAGGAATAAAAATGTTAGGCTAAATAATTGGGTAGGTAGATGGGGTTGCAGAAATGGTGTTCCCCCAAGATCAACTTTGCTATGCAAAGTACAGGCAAAACAACACAGTGGAGCATGTCTAACTCCCCTCTCTCCCTTTGTTTACCACTCATAACTAACATCCCTGCACCAGGTATGATCATAAGGGAAACTCAAAGTTTTATGGTGGTTCTTAAGGCCTTTAGAAGCCACATTTCTTGTGTAAAGTTCTTTTCATTTTGATCTACTCTTTACACTAAGTTGTTTTCAAGAAAACTTAGGTGTATCGGTCTTCATTCACATTTTCCCCCCTCATTAACCTCTAACTCTATTATCTAGCTCCCTATACTTCACTTCCCCTATTATTATAACACCATGGTGTATAAACCCCAAACAATGTATAAATATCCCTTCCCTGGCATTATAGCCGTAAGTTCCACCCCCAGGGCATTGAATTAACATCTGGTTAAGGTCAACAACCCAAGTCTAACCCCTTGTCTCCATCTGAGCCTATCTACCTAGTCAAACTCTCCATTTTTGCCTAAAAACCCCTTGGAGAAACCCTTTTGAGCACCCTTATACCACTAAAAGGCAAAAATATGATGAAACCCACCTTCCCCGCCTTACCCTAAGGTCGGGAGCCAATATGCGCCTTTTTTCCATATAAATCCATCAAAACCCGCTTATCCTAAGTTTTGCCTTCATATGCCTTGTATGAAAAATTGCATGAAAAACCTTTGTTTTGCCTTTTCCTAACGTCGCAGGGAAAATATGATTTTATTAAAGAAAATCATCAAAAAAGTATTGAAAATCATTCATAAACTGGAGGGTCCCGCTAGGCGTACTTGCCGATAAATATTATATTATAATCCGCCCGCTGACTATTATCCTCCATGCAGCTTGTTGACCCGATAACCGCCCGATCGCGGCCTTGCCAGATCTACGGCCAACGGGAATTTCGGATGGCCCTGACGTCCGACCGTTAAAAAATGTTAACCTTATCCGCCGTGCAGATTCCTTGCCCGACAACCGTCAGATCGCGTGCCTACAGATCAACGGTTCTTATGGATTTCGAAAGGCCCCCGATGTCCGACAGATACCTTCCGATATCTATCAGACGATGACGTCACGCGGGGACACGCGTAGCTCCCAAACTCCGTCGGAGCCCCCTCTGACAGATTCCTTGCCGTGCAGGAGGGGGCCCGATATGGCAACACCTGTCCACCCACGTCCCCACCCCGCTGTCACCTATGTCAGCGCCACGACCGCGCACCCTGTCCTCCATTTGTCCACCTGGCCGCCACCTCATCACCCCCGTGGACCGGTCTCAGGCCGCCACGTCACCTGATGACGTCCTAATGACGTCATCCGACCCAGACCCACATGCTGACGTCACTCAAAAAGCGCGCCAATAAGCCAAAAAAAGCCATATTTTCACGATTTTTCACGCTTTTTATCATTTTTGGTAAAAAGCACCTCTGCTCTGTCTGCATGCATATTACGATGAACAGTTTACCAGCCAACTCCGGACCATCCACAGAAGCTCAAAGCGCGAACCCAACTGCTGTTTCGTCCTGAACAACTTGTCAAACAGGTATTTGCCCGTCTACCTCCTTGCAACCTAGTTTATTCACAGTAAATTGTAAAAATTACCTCAACACGGCACAAGCTTAAGAATTCACCACAAAAACAAACTTATCCAACTCCCCCTCAGAGAATTAAACGGTCGAATTGCACTGGAAGAGCCATTTCACACTAGAAATTTTAGGGAAAACCCTTCTCTGTTCGCGCAATCGTGGGCCATAACACATAACCTGCTCCTGAATTATCAAAGGAGGTCTACTAAACACGGTGAATAACCTTCACAGTGTGCCAAACAGTATTTCAATTGCTGTAAACCTCTTCTGCAAACCTGCGTTCCTCTGAAAACCTTCTCTTTCAGATAAACACGTTCTTTATTTATCAATAATCATTCAAGCAAGCATGGATACTCCTAAGGCATCAGTAGCCCTCAATGTTACTCCCCTGAACGCCCCCGAAGGAGAGCTGGAGTGGCAAGATTTGGCAGACCTAGATTACCCAATCTCAGAGGACTGCCCATCTAAGTGCAAATTCCACATTCATCTGCTAAATGAGCTCAGAACCAGGCATAGAGATGGAGCAGATATTCTAGGTATTTGGGAATCCTCCCTCCCAACCTTCAAGCTACCTCAGGTCAATCAGTTCCCTGACCTGATTCACCTATGTGCTGTCTGCTATGACCCCATGTAGAGAGCTATGCTCAGCCCTCAAGGTGCAGTAGTATTTTATACAACCCCTGAGGCCATCAGGGAAATGCTCCAGTTCAAAACCCAGAAGAAGTTGGTGCCTCTGTCCCTGCTGGACCTGATCAACCAAGGAGCCAAGGTACTAACAGAAGCACAGATCATAAAGCTAAATCAATTGTTTATCACAAACACTGACACAGTGCTGCACCCTCCCATCTTTGATGGCTACCTAAATCAACTGGGTCTGGACTTGGCATACATGATAAGCTCAGTTTTGGGGTACAAATCAATGGAGTTTATTGAGGAAACTGTACTAGTGATGATGACAATGTTTTCCCCCGGTAAGACCCCCATTTGTTATGATTATGCTACATATATCTCAGACAAGATACATGAGCAATTTCTACACTTGTCCAGAGAGAAGGTGTTCAGATACACCTCATACATTTATCATCTCATTCTGTACCACCAACATGAGAAGTTCTCTTTAAGATCAAGAGAATTGATGCAGCAGGCAACCCAAGGGTCAGTGGTACTGGCCTCGTCTTCCACATCCTCACATACTCCCATACACATACTCAGAGTTCCTAGACTGTTCATCCATCCAGCTATGTCTCTCTTTATGACTTCGCCTCCACCAAGACTAACTGATGAGATGCAGAGGATTCTGCAGCTATCCAGTGCCTACAACATAGGGGATTGGTACTTTTACCAACACTTCACTGTGATCAGAATATATGGGTGTGAGCTACGCCCATACAAGCTGCCCAGGTATGTGCCCATGAGATTCTTTGCCTTGGAGTATTTCAGGCAATTTGGCAATGCCGATCAGGTGCACTTCGCAGGAAGGGGCAAAAAGGCACAGCTTAAAGTGAGAAACCAACTTGGCCACCTTGTCCTAAACAAGAGAGAAGGATGTAAAGAGGCAGACATGATGTTAGAAGGTCTTCACCTAAAACAAAGCTTCCTTTGGAAGCCCTATGACCCTAACAACTTCATATCCTTGAGAAGGCAGAAATGCAAACTCTCTAGCTATGAGCATGAGAGCATGCTCCACATTCAAAGACATGCCAATCAACCAAAGTGGAGAAGAAACACACTAGAAGAGCCTGTGACTCAAGAAGAGCTAGTTGAAAGAGCTAGAAGGAATTTGTTAAAAATGGCTGACTTAGAATGTCCTTCTCAGGTACCTGCTCTCCCAAAGCCTCAAGCAGCAGCAGTTGCTTCATCCTCTGCAACACAGCAAGAGGCAGTGCAAACCACCAATCAAACCAAATAATTGAAGCATACCAAGCCTTTTCTAAAATGAATGAAGGCTGGTATGCTTCATTAAGCATCACGTTAACAATCCATCAGAGTATTAGTCCACCTTATTGAAATAGATTCAACAGCGGCTAGATCTAGGGGCAGAGCAAAGGCAAGGATAAAGTTATGGAAGAAAAACAGGGCCAACAGGGCCAACAGCAGCAGCAGTAGCAGGAACAGCAACAAGGAGACCAACAGGGTCAGGAAAAGCAGAAAGGAGAGGCCCAAATGGCTACCCAAGAACAAACAGCGCCAGTGGCACCTCCAAGGCAAGACTCTAGGGTTGATTCCTCTGTCCTCCAAAACCCTCAAAGGGAGGACATTAGCAGAAAGAGAGAAAGGGAGACTCCCCTCACTGAAGCACAAGACAAGAGGCAAAGATTAAATCCCTTCTCAGATGAGGAAATGCCAAGCATGGAGGCTTCTGCCAGCTCCTTGCAACAGGAGCAAGACAGGGCAGCATTGGGAGAAGTGAGCTCCTCAGGGCAGCAGCAGGGAACAGGTGCAAGCATAAAACAACAGTTCAAAGATGCCAAAAGAAGGAGTGAGCCAATAAAGATTCGGCTCTACAATCAACTCCTAAACATGGCACCTGCAAACCAACAGAGGCTCATGTCTGCATTTGATGTGCAGGAAGGAAAGATGACAATGAGCCACTTCACTCCAACAGTGCAGCAACCACAAACAGCTACAGACTACATCAGGACCAATCTGGAGGTCCTGTCAAAAGATATTCACCCGATGGATCAAATTGAGCTCCACAAACAGACGAGTGAGATGGTCTATACCACCTTGGCAGATAAGACCTTAGTCAACTACAAGCTGCATAATAGCCTGAACAATACTGCAGCACAGCTTGAGTTGGAGAAGGCTTCCTCTCAAGCTAAGGATAACAGGATTAAGGCCTTGGAGGAAATAATAATAGAGTTTGGGCATGACCCCAATGATGTTAAGGCTGTACAACAAGTCCTCAAGCTAAGGGATGCTGATATGGCAGCAATAAAGAAGAAATTGAAAATCCCACCAACTCTCCACCCACAAATGGATGAGGTTGCCCAGCAGAGGCAAGAAAAGGATGCAGCTGCCTTATTGATGACATTATACAAGGAGCTCATCCAAACACAGGAAAAGCTGCAGGAATCAGAAGCTACATTGGAAGCAGCATTGCAACAGAAGGAGGTAGGGCAGTCCTCTCAGCCACCTCCAGAAACAATAAATATTGAGGAAACCCCTCAAGACACTGCCCCTCCCAGCCAACAAGTGCAGCAAGAAGCTCCAACCACCACAGCACCAACCACCACAGCACCAACCACCTCAGCACCAGTAACAGAGCAGGCTGAAAGCCTGGACATGCAGAAGCTGAGGAAAGAAATACAGGTACTGGAGTCCCAGATGTCTGAGCTAAGCCAAGCCCAGGACAGCCTGTCAAAAATAAATGAGAAATATGACAAATCAAAGCAAAATGTGGCTGAGAGGGAAAGGGAGGTAAAGGCCCTGAAAAAGAGGATTGCAAAGCTGGAAAAAGAGCTATCATTGGATAAAGTCACAGCAGAACTCAAAAAGGTCATCTGGACCACCATTGGCCAATCAATAACAAACCAATGGGAATATATTGAGGCCATATATGAGCAAGTGGCACTCATAGGAAGAGCACGAAAAGAACTGCACAGGGCAAGGGTATCTCTAGGCAACATGCCTGAGATTGCCCCCAAAATGATAGAAGTGCTAAATTACAGGACAAGCTCCCAGCTAGTAAGAATGGGGATTGGGAACAGAACAGAGACTATTTCCCTAATGAAAAGAGTCCTGACAATGACGAGCTTGATTCAGACCCTAGAAAGAAGGATCCAGGATATGGAAGCTGATATCAATAAGTTTCAGAACAGGTTCATGGCTTTACAGGACAGAGGGCTCCCCAACATATTAGATCCTTCAAGAAAATTAATCTCCCATGAGAAATATGTCAAGAGGGTAAGCAATTTTGCAGCAACACAGATTGCAGAGGCACCTAGTACATCTGCAGAGGCAGGCCCAGTAACAGGGCAAATTCTTTTTGATAGAGTAGATAATTTATTTTTTATTAGAAATGAAGTTGCACATTTATTTGATGAACCCCCCCACTTTTATAAATATACAGAGGCTGATGAGACCATAGGGTCAATTTTGAAGCATCAATTGCCTCCACCAGATACATGGCAGGAATTGATTCAATTACTGTTGAACCAAAGTCAGTAATCGTGGTTTTTTTTCCTCAACAAACAGTTTGAAACTCATACACAGCAGGACAAAGACACATCAGCAGGTATGAAGACAGAGGCTGAGCCCACTCAGCACAGCTACTCAGGCCACAACAGCAGGCTCAGCAGGCACAGGTGGCAGGACCGAGAAGACATAGAAAATCAATAGCTGCACAGCCACGTCACTCAGCAGTTATGCCAAGCGCTCAACCGACTCCGTGAACCTCAAAGGTCAAATTTGCTCTGACAGGAGTTAAGAGCCTTTATAAACTCATTAAGATTGTAATAACTTCTCATCTGCAAACCCTGTACGAGTAAAAGCAGATATTTTCTCTCTCAGATGACTCAATGCCTGAGATATTTTGTAAAAACTTCTATATATTTCCCCTCGCATTTGTTAGCAGGGGTTGGACTCCGGATGTAAGAAATCTCTTGAGATCTATTCTGTTATTCCTCTATTGTAAATCTTCAGACAACTAATACAAAGATGATGGGATTTCCAAAAGCATTGAGTTTCTGATGTCTGGCTGGTGTATGGCTGAAAGTTGCAGGATTCCTGTGTATTCCATGGCTCAATAAGTTTTCTTGTTACTCTTTGTTATATATACATTCATTATACTTTCATATGTCTTTCATGTTTTCCATGTACTCAATATCTAAGTAGCAAGGAAAAAGAATAGTCTCAGGACTTAATCGTTGATTACCCTGAGCTCAATCTAAGCTATTTCATTTTTTTTCTTCAGTTATGGTAACGAAAGAGTAATTCTTAAATGCTATCTTTCACTCCATATCATCACAGTAATCTATTTGTTTTAGGAATTCAAGTAATTGCTCCTAAGTAATAGACCTCTTTCCCACTACCCAGCTCAGTGAAGAATTCTTAAATGCTCTTTGCTAGTTGTTTTTCATTTTCACCCTCACAATTTACATTTTGCTTTGTGAAATACACACAGGCCCTGTAATCCCAGCAGCACTTAAGCCAGGATCTCAAGAAAGTAACAGCTACAGACTCCATTGCCCAATGGAATAGTTTCACCTACATAGAACACTCTAAAATATATGAGAATCATCCTCCCAACCAAACATAAAAGACAATTAAACATTCACTTCATAACTAGCCTAAAAACTCCATTAGAATAGTGACAAATCAAAAAGGGAGAGCCCTCTCTGATTACAGCTTGGCTAGAAGCTGTAGTCCAAAGATTGGTTAGTAGTTACCCCGGCCGTATTCCCTTGGGAGTCAAAGGGAACAACCTGGGTGTTAACAGCCACAACAGAGCTTTTGGTGGTCATCTATCTGGGCTTGCAAAAACCCAAAAAATCTTGCGTGCCAGCCACTTTTGGCCTTCGATTTTCAATTGAAGCGGTCAAACATTTCCACCCTTGTCAAGTCTATACTTAGAAGATGCAAGTGCATCCAACTCCTCTTTTCCCTATTATCATTGTCGGTCCTTTTACAAAGTGGGGTATTGCCTTTACTACTTGTAATTTGCCTTCAACGACGAATCACAAGTACATTATAGTGGCTGTAGACTACATTACAAAGTGGGCTAAGGCCATGCTTAGTTATAAAAATATAATGAGACAACAACATTGTTCCTCTTCAATCAAATTATTTCACAGTTTGGTATCCTGAGAGAGATTTTCACTGATCATGGTAGTCACTTCCAGAACCAATTAATGTCTGAATTGGCTCTTAAGTTGGGCTTCCGGCAGGAGCATTCATCTTCGTATTATCCTTAGGCCAATGGACAAGTTGAAGCCATGAATAGGTCCCTTAAGACGATCCTGCAAAGCACAATTGACAAAAATCACTCCAATTGGCATATCATGTTCTATCCGACTCTCTGGGCATACCAAACCTCAGTAAAGACTGCCACCAATTTTACACCTTTTCAGTTAGTTTGCGGGCTGGAATCTATTTTTGCTGTTGAGTGTGAAATTCGAACCCTTAGGCTAGTTGTTGAGCTCCTTCCAGAGACCTCTAGTCTCGAAGAGCACCTCCTTCATTTGTAACATATCAATGAGCAACGTCGAGATGCCACCATAATCAATGAGGCTCATAAGAAAAGGGTTAAAACTCAGTACAATAAAGCTATCCATCCTTGAGTCTTTTCTGAAGGTGACTTTGTCTTGGTCTATGATCAAGATAAAGACACCTTAGGGGCAGGAAAATTCAAATATATGTGGTATGGTCCCTTTATAGTGAAATGAGTTTTAGAAAAAGGGGCTTATGAATTAGTCGATTTTGAAGGGAACAAGTTGGCGAAGCCCCGAAATGGGCTCTACCTCAAGAGGTACTTTTCTTAGGTTACGACCGAGCAATGGCTTCTTGTGTATATTTTGTATTTTTTTTGCATATTTTATCGGGAGTTTTTGTGATATCGACACTTTTTTTTATCTACCTTGACAGGTGTTGATGGATGACTTGGTCTATTTTGGATTCACTGATTGTGCTAGTCGGCACACTCGGAATTTTGCTTCCACAGCTTGGGTGATTTATTATCCATCTGGTCACTTGATGGTGTCAAGGGGAGTATGTATTGGTTCCGCGTCAAATAATATTGCCAAATATACTACCATCATTAATTTACTCCGAAGCTATTTCTCATGGAATTGATTCATTGGTAGTGTATCTTGACCCACAGCTAGTAGTGTCACAATTGAATAACATTTATCACGTTCGGGATCCTTATTTATATCACCAATTTTTTAGAGTGAGGATGTTGCAAAGGTAATTTGTTTATATTACTTATTTGCACATTCCATGATCTGAAAATTCATTAATGGATTCTATCACTAATGAAGCATTAGATTGGCATATTATGCATTCATCAAGATAAAAGCAAACATAAAAAATTTAGAACTATATATATATTATAAATAATATATATATATATTTAAGATTATATATATAATTTATATATATATCATAAAACTGCCCATGTGTACATAAAGTGTTTCAAAAATAATATACAAAATGAGGACTAAATGCCCATAATCATGTCTAATCTATCTATCGACCCGGCTCAGGATGAGCACCTAAGAAAGTGACCACTGTGTTGGCCACACACCGAAAGATGTGAACCCAGTCTCTTGGTACTCCTACCACGCAACGCTGCATCTCCTCAGGTAGGTCCTCTATGGCGACCATCAGTACCTGGTGATTCAATCTCACCATGTTTCTTTAGACTGCATATAAGACCCTCTTTGTCTCAGTAGCCACCTCTTCGGCACCTCTTCCACAACGCCTATGACACGGAAATCCGTCTGGTCATACCGGACCCACATCTGGAACATGATCAGTATGTCAATATTTTAATCCCATAAAAAATATCTCTAAGTTCATTTTGATATTTAAAAAACACAAAATAAATCTTATAATTGATAAAACATAAAATATGGTTACCTTTCTCTCCCCATGCTGTGTTTGGTGGCAGTACCAAGTCCGAATCTCCTCTGAAATCCATGCCAACATAGGGATAGTCATCCACAGTGATGATTTGTTGTTCCCACCAGGAGAAGAACTCATCATCGAAAGTAGTCCTCGACACATCCCCGCCTCCAAGGTGTTTCATCAGGTCGACCTACCTACCCATCCGAGGATCTTAGGGGCTACTAATAGAGACTGATACTTTGGGACACAACCCAGGAACCTTCTCGAAGAAGGAGCATAAAATGGTCCCATATCCAAAATTTTTGGTCTGCCCTTTCTGAATGGAGGACAACTACATGGAAAATTTTAGGGGCGAATATTTGCCCTTGGGCTAAATTAAGGGATTTTATATTTTTATTGGGCGAATATTTAGTATCATAGTACATTTTTACAAATCGCCTCAAATTTATTTTATAAAAAAATTAGGCATGGAGGTTAGCCCACCATATTTTAAGGGAGGGTTAAAAAAGTAAATTTATCCCTTGAAATTAGGAGTTAAAAAATGTATTTATGACAGTTATAAATAAAAATATGAATACAGTGGAGGTATGGTAAACAAATAAAAATACAAATAAACTAAAGGTATTGTAAATAAATAAAACATTCTTTTATATTTACTCGATATGTCACCTTATATTTATGAACACATAAAAATATAAATAAAGTGGAGGTATGGTAAATAAATAAAAATATAAATAACCCTCTTTCTATTTAAGAAGGCTCAAAAAAGAGGTTTTATTTAATTGAATCCTATGGGCCAAATACCATATTTATAAAAGAGGTATGGTAAATTAATAAAAATATAAATAAACGAGAGGTATGGTAAATAAATAAAATAATTTTTTATATTTACTCCATAAGCCACCTTATATTTACGAACACTCAAAAATAGTGTCATATTTAAGTGAAGCCTATGGGCCAAATAGCATATGCAAATTATTATTAATACCATGCAAAAAAACATTATTAACCCTAATATTAGTATTAATAAAAATAAAGATGGCACGTGGTATTGACCTATGGTATTCACATGGAATGCAGCCTATTTAAAGGGGGGAATTAAACTAGCATAGATCCTTCTTTACTTTGGATCAAATATCGTAATATGCAAACTAACATAGAGTGAAAAAATATTTGATCCCTCTCGGGGCTTGTAGATCAAGAGTAAAAATGGATCTTGTAATTTAATGTCACTTAGACATTTTAACTTGGTTAAATAAAAAAAATAAAAAAAAATCAATTATTAATTTTATTAATTTTTATAAATTACTAATAGTAATTTTTAAGCTCCAGGTTTACAATAACCCATGGTATTGACCGATGGTAATACCGTGGTATTCATGTGAGCATAGACTATTTAAAGGGGAAATTTTATCAGCTTAGATCCATCTTAATTCCAGGTCTACCAAGTGTTGGGAGGGATAAATAGATTTCATCCCTCTAAGAGTGGTAGATGTGGAGTTAAGATGGATATAGGTTGGTATTTATGATAATGAAAATATTAAATAGACCTAGGAAATTATATTGTAAAAAAACTTAAGGTGAATGGTTAAAGCTACATTTAGTCACGTCACAAAATTTAGTAAAAAATACTGATATCTCCATTAATATTAGTTTTTCTGATTTAACAAAAAAAAGTTCAAAACAATGAAATCTTAACTCTTCCCACATCACCCTCGCAAAAGAGAGATAGTCGCTGCCCAGATTTCCCACCATTTTTCAAACATTCTCAATATGATATCTTCATAAAAATGTTAAGGTATTGATCTTGGATTAGTTGTTTGAAAAATATGCTGGTTTGTACAAACTTTCATTTTCTCTGCTATTCTTAGTTTGTCGTAACAATTTGTAAGGGTTGGGTCACTGCACCATATTGTCCTAAAAGGCAGAGATTGTGCACCAAAAAGGAAATTAATCCACATGTTACAACGCTGTTAAAAATGGTATGAACGTAGTGAATTATGATAATAAGAAATTTAGACTGGGAGAGACGTAATTAAATTTTATTATTTAATTGAAGATTTCCAATTAAAATAATAATAAATCTACATTTATATATTTATATATTGATTGGAAGGCTTCTGACAACGATCACTTCTTTCCATTAGATCCCCTTCAGGGCTTTGGGATACCTACCGCTTCATTATATTATATAGTTGGGGCTTCCATTAGATCCCCTTCAGGCCTTTGGGATACCTACTATTTCATTATATTAAATAGGTGGGGCTTGCTACTTGTTGGTGTTTTGGGGTAAACAACTTGATGTGTTTTTTTTTTTATCTTGCAGTTGGAGCCTATGGAATAAGAAAGAAATTTGATAGCTTGGAAAAGGTGGTAGCTTGACAAAAGTGGTAGAGAAAACATTAATCTCTCCTACCATGACAAACATGGCCACTAAATCTTGCAACATTGTTTGTAAGAAGTGAAAATTATGTTTCTTTTTCCCAAACATGTATGTTTGTATATCACAGTTTAATGAATATGTTTTATTATTATCATATATGGTTTCATACTTTAACAAAACATTCGCCAAGACTTCAAAATGTTTTATTATTCAGTGAAATATTTTCCAAGATCTTACGTGATTTTATAATTCAGTGAAAGAGTTACCATGACTTTACAAGATAATATAATCTGGTGAGAGATTCGCCAATATATATATATATATTAGTGATAAAATCGCCTCCCATTTTTCCTATGTATCATGGGGATTCACCCATTTATTATACATATAAATTTATGGTGGTTCTTAAAATTTTCCCTGGACAATTGGCTCTTCATATTGGTAAGAAGAGGTGTACACCAATAAAAAACAATGGTGAGACATTCCACAACCAAGCTCATGGATACTTGTGATGCTTGGTGCAATGAGGCTGACTCGTTTATCCTGGCTATGGTGAATATTAAGATCCTCAAGGACAAGCTGTCCACATGTTTTATTGGAATCTGGCTTCCAATTTTTTCTAGATGCCTACGACAGTATATATGTACATAGTCTTCCATTGAAAGACTGCCTCGTGTCCAGCTAGTCGAATGCACAACTTCTCCTCTCCGGGAGAGGCCAATGATAAAGTAGATATCCTCTACCTCTATCCTAAAAGGAATTTGATCAATCATAAATGCATCATCTTTGATACTCCAATAGTGGATTAGCATTTCAAGCAAATGAATGTTGGCCTTCATATTGGGCATTTTGAAAAAATTCAACCAACCACATCCCATCAATGCATATAAGGCCTGTTGATCATTCATAACTTCATTATCAATGGTATTATGCTCCCTCTCTCCATGTGATTGTCATCCTGAAAGAAAATTAAGTTTCAACCGCTAGATTTTTGTGTTGAATTTTCAAGCTGCGTATACGCGGGTCCCTTTCACACACAGTCATGTGTAAGGCCTTCGTATACACGGGTCTATAATATCCAACCCATGTATATGTTGTGTTGAAATTTTTAACATAAATTCCTACTTTCAAACCTCAATAAAAAATTTCTAAAAACAATCATAACATAATGCAAGCTTGAATTGGGGGTTACCTGATGATTTTGATCCAATTTGAACGATCCAATTTTTTGGGAGGCAAGTTTGCTCTTTTTTCTCCACATCTTTTGCTTCGAACACAAATGGTACAAATGGTGAGTCAAAAGGTCATTTTATAGCTTTGAAAATGTCAAATTTTTTAAAAAGTTGTTTTTTTTCGTCTCATGAATATTTTAACTTGTGAGCTTGGATTGTCAGGAATAGGTTATTTTTTAAGGACATTTTGGATGCTTCTTCAGAAATTTCACATCGATTCCATGACTGCTAAACCGTCATGGCAGGTATCGTTCACTCACTCACATATAGGTTAGGGAAACCATTTTTTCCATTGCATTTTGCATACTAGCCTCCATTTTTCAATACACTTGCCATAGGGTTGATCCCATCGTGTTTTAGTTAGTAAACCGTGTTCACTCGCTGATTTTTCAATCATGACATGATGGTAGAGCCATCCCTTATATGGGAATCATAGTTAGCACCTCACTGACATTAGTTGCCCATGTTGTTTTATTGAGAAGGTTGGGGAGTCATCTCTAGTCTCGACATGACTTGTGCACTGAAGACTCATTCCTTTTTGCTTCTTCGCTTCATTCTGGCCTTATTCCTTAGACGCTCCTTTGTGTTGAGTTATACTATTGCATTGCATTTTGACCATTTGCACCTTTTTTCCTTGAGCCGACTTCACTTGGACTCATGTTTAAGCCACTTTTTGACCATGTATTTTGCAAAATCAAACTTGCACTCCCTTAGCTTCTGCAACTTACCACAACCTCTAACCTGTGGAAGGAACATCCCTTTGAGTGTTCTTGACCAGCCTCACCTCCCTGCATTGAGCATAGGATTGTTCCCATCCCAGGAACTAGATCATCTGTTTCACTGACACTCGTTATTTCCATTGCACTATAGAATTCTTTTATTCTTTTTCTAGCTTAAAGAAAAAGATAAAAAAATTATATATTCCAAAAAGAGAGGGAACGATACAACATTTCCATATATTGTTGGCAAGTAGAGTCAGTTGTGTCACCCTTGAACAAAGCACTCACAAGAAAATCTCTCCTCCATTTGGGCAGGATTTAGTTTGACTTAGGTAGACCTTAATCTTGTTATTGAGTCAGTTCTCCTCCGATTGGTTATCTCCTCTGATCATATGGAGAGTTCATTCATGCCTTCTGCATGACGAACTTATATAGAGTTATCATACGTTGCCACATAGTCATCATTGAGTTGTGATTTTGTTCAAGGGAAATAAGCTTGAGTCAGCCTCTTTGTAGTGTCTCTTGAACTATTTTTCAGTCAGCCATCTTTGGTTCTTAGTGTCTTGTTTATCATCACATTAGTTATATGGATCCTTTACTCATGCCGGTTTGAGAAGGTCTCCATTGAATTCTTGCTGGCGGGTCTTGTCCTTATCAACGACGACATATTGCTCTGAAGGTAAGCCTAGAGCTGCACCCTAGCCCTATTTTCATTATTGATAGGTCACCTTGTTCTCAGCATCGATCAGTGTCATGGGTCTTTGACTGGGTGGTTTCCCTTTTGTTCGACATCAAATTTTATTATCACACATTAGGATTCATGCAGTGTGTTGGTTTCCATTTGAACCTATTGGTGGATTCTTCGCCTCTGTGTCAGGTTTCATTATTGGTTGGTTCATATGGTTTCTATCGTGCGCTAGCTACATCTTGTGTACACCAGAAACATTCTTCGGTTGGGTTACTACATCTTTTTTCGTCCAATTCCTTCCACATTATTGGCCTACGGGTTACACTTGCGCTAGATTGATGAAGGATGCCTTAATGACTTCCTTTTAGCGGATATTTTCCTATCGACTACAACTGAGTAATCTAGGGCAAAGATCTAGAGTCCATTTGGCAGTACATTGGGGTTTGCAGTCATCAGTGGCACATCCTTCACTATCAATAGTGGGAAACCATCATTGTCCTCTGATTGATAGATTCTTCCAAGTATTCGACCTCAGCTCATTTTTTCGCACTTGTTAGATTGTACTGGGTACCTTGACTCTCATTATCATTATCGGTGAGTAGTCTCGCATTTGTTAACAGTATACATCAATGACCAGTAATCAAATGATTTCTCACATGGTTGACTTCAGATCATTTATTCTCATTGTGTAGAAATGTACCACGGCGGTCGGTGAAGACCTCGGGTTGCATCAACATTCTTTGGTTCACTTGTCAATTACTCCTGTTGCTGCGAGTTAACACCATTCTACGTTATATGTTGCAGTCTTTCACATCGACATGTTATATACTGGCATCTGAGTTGTGATGTAGTATCATCTTATTCCATCATGTTCATTTGGTACTATTGGGATTAGTTTTTTGACATCAGTGATTAGCTTCATCTTACAGCTTCATTGATCATCTTCTTATATGTGATATTGAGACATGTACTTGTTTGATCACGATCAGATGATCCATTGTGTACTTTAAGTTCTTTATACTTGTATACATAGTGGATCCGCTTGTACTTGATATGCGGATATGCTTTAATTTCTCTGAGCATGGGTATGCCCACCTCAGACAATTGTTTCTTTCTTATCTTCTTTTTGATGGCTTGGTAGGCTGAAATATGGTGAAGTCCTTCTTAGTTTTTGAGAGGTATCCTTTCCATACACTTAATACGTTTTGGCCATCATGTACCCCTTCTAACCTCATCTATTAGGGGGCATCTGTTATAGCTCCAAATATCACCCTTGGTATTTGTGATGTTTGGTTTATGGCCTAGGGCAACCCCTCCTTCCAGAATTGGTCCAAATATTTTAAAAAATAGTGTTTTACTTCCTGTACGCCACTTTTCCTTGTGATAAAAGCATGTACACGCGAGTTAGTCTATACCCACCTGCGTATATGTGTTAAAACACTTAAAAAAATTAAGTTTCCTTAATTATGGGCCAAGGTCACGGGTTTTACTTGTTGATTACCTCCTAGTGCCCGTGGCCCAACTATTCCCAACTGTTTCCCAACTAAAAAACTAATTTGGGAGAAGTATAAAAAGACTTCAATGAGAAGGCCTTAAGGAGGAGAAAATTGATAGAATTACTATACTGAGATTATCCCCTGATCAAGTCTGAAGTATCCCTATGCTTCAAGCACTTCCCCAAGTTCAGGAAATCCTTGTTTCCTTGAGTGTCGATATCCTCCCATTTGCTTGAGATATCATGGTATTGGTTATGGAAGGAGGCTATTGAAGACTGGGACTAGAAGGACCTGGAGGACGGTTCTGCTTGGAGCCAGAAGAGGAAGACTCAGGTGAACACTTTCCATGTTTGTTATAGTTTTCTACAATAAAAAGAAATGTTGTCTTGTTCCTGAGATCGACTTTGTTTATGTATCAGATATTATTGTTATGGTTTATATATGAGTGACTATGTTGATGTATAACTAACCATTTACTTATATTATATAAAGTTGATTTCACTAAAATGTTTTATCTATATGCTGCCATGTATATTCGAATTGGTTGATGTGCAGATTCGAAGATCATCAAGAGTTGCAGAGGGTTTGAACCTTGGCCGGAAATACCCAAACAAAGGGCATCTGGTATATTCATCCTCGCATAATTAGTTTATTTATGCATGTTACCTGAGTTGTGTGCATGTTTCTTGCTGTAGATTACTCCTCCTCCATTAGGGTTCTGATCCAAAGACCTAGGGGACTTATTCCCTTAACAGGTGCAAGATTAGAGCCTTGTGATGCCTTGAAGCTTTTATGCCCTAATGATAGGTTATCTCACTAGCAGTAATGGGGAATCACTATGGCTCCTTGACTGCTGGATCTTACATGGGGGTTTGACATCGACACATTAATTCACACCCAATGGGATGCATCAGGGTACCTTGATCCTCGCTCTCATTAAAGGTGAAGGGGCTAACATTGGTTAACAACTGACCTCAATGGCTGGTAATCCAGTGACCACATTGCACATTTGACATCAACACATTTTATTCATTTCCTGTGGACTGTACACAAGTGAGGGAGAAGTGTTACTTGGTGGTTCGAATTCCTGTAAAAGTTTTGAAATTCGTGACTCAATTTTCTGGAAGATTCAGCAGTATGGTTCCATTTCCTGCAGAAAAAGTTCAGTAGTCCTTGTTCCATTTCCTGTAGCACCACCCTAGTTTCCTGAAAAATGAAACAAAAAGCATAGACAAAGCATTAATTTAAAATTATTTAAAAGTGCTGACATATTTTTTATACTAGTCAATGTCATGAATTGTGAAATCATATATATGATTTAATTATTAGGTGGGTTATCATCTCAAGGACATGCACGTGTCATCCGAAGTACTAGACTGTTGGAAGATATAAGGTAAATTACAGCTGGCGACGTGACACTCAAGGTAAAAGGTAATTAACGATTTTATTTTTAATTATTTGTATGATTTTTTAGCTATGGTCACCCTTGCGGAAAACACAACCATAATCTGGTATATTATGACTCCATCGCCTCGCTTGATAGCCATTATTCTGACACGACCATTATACGTACTCCCTGTATCTTCAGGCAGGTCGGATCATGATGATAATCATGATCACGACCCTCCTTTTGAAATTCTCGTGCTTTGCGATCACCTTCTATAATAAGCCCTCCCTTGTCACGTGAGTCTGTTACAAGCTTAACCCGATATTTCGAAAGAATTGCATATGCCCTATCCACCAGTCTTTCACCATGTCGAAACTACATGCCCCTATTCGCTTTGAGCCGCAAGGGCCTGAATTGCTGGAGGCCGACCTTCGCAGTAAGGATTGATTGGAAAGAGCAGGGTGGTTTCCATTTTTCTAGCGATTGAGTGGCCATAACTCTGAGGTGACAAAATCTTTTGCCCTAAAGTTGAATGACGATAAGGCTCACGTTGGGGATGTTCAATTCAGGTTGACTGAGGGTTTGGTAGTGCGAGCATGCAGGATTTCACAGTTGGGAGAACATTGGTTCAAGAACCAATGTTTCAACAAGAATTTATGTGCACCCTTCCTCTGCAAAGAGAATTCGGACCCCGACTGGATTAAAGGTATCTCGTAGGAGTTCTTGAAGAGCAAGTACCAAAACTCATTATTTTTCCTATAGAAATACATCACGTGTGAAGGTCAATTCAAGGTTGCATTCTTGTTTCATATTCGACTCCTCACCCATTTCCATGACAAGCAGTTAAATTTTCCCTATTACTTGAGGATGTCGCTAATGAAGATGTCGATGACTTCCAAGGAAAGGGGGGTCAATTTAGAGGAAAACATCTACCACCATGGGCTGGGGAAAATAATCTTGGTGGAGGTTTTGAAAGATATAAAGCATACATGGGAGGAGTTCTTAGCCAAAAAACATTTTTCAGAGAATGAGTAATTTTATTCCTCAAATTCTATGGAGGAAGCACCAATGAATAAACTAGAGAAAACAATGCAAAAGTGTGGGCTACAAATAAAAAGGACATAAGAGGAGAAAAATTATGACCCTTCAAAGTCTACAACAGAAAAACTAGTGGAAAAGGAAGAAAAAGTCACAGACTCAGAAACCACTGATAAAGAAGGAAAAGAAGGATGGCCTCAGCTCTCCGAAGCCCACTAAGAAGAAACCCAAAGAAAGGCCGAAGAAGAAGAAGAAGCCTGAGACCCTCAGGCTACCAATGAAGGAAGCAGAAAAGGATGAGGAGGTGGTGGTGGGAGGGTAGATTGTGGGCCAAAATCCCAAGTCGAAGAAGGGTACTTCCACCTGGGCAAAAATATTTACCATAAGCTAGGCTATTCAGCTAGCAACAAAAGATACCGTGGATGCAAAATTATTGCCCGAGAAGTCGATTGACTAGGAGAAACACCACAGCCCACCCAAAGAAAAAGAGAAGATTGAGTCAGCTAAGTTTACTGGTGAGGAAGCATTGTCCATTTAGGACTCCCCACTGCATGGAAGTGGGAATAACGCAGAAGAGGAAAAACAAGTAGAAGAGGACCTCAGGTCCCCTAAATCTTGCCAAGGACATTAGGGAGGGGATGTAATCCCTTAGAAGAGACAATCTATGCAATAATTGGAAGAAATCATCACCGAGCTCACCATTTCAGAGAAAGCTTTGAGAAAGGAAAATGAGAACTTGAAGGAGAATAGCCTGCGTATCCAAAAGGAGCATGAAGAATGGGTCCAGAAAATGCCCTGAATTATGAAAAAGAAACAGGCTATGATCGATCATCTGAAAAACAAGAGCGAACTCTATGAGGGTTAAATTCCTACAGAATCTAGCGGTAACCAGTTGAACCAGTTGGCGATAATAGCAGATCAGTTGGCTACAGTAAATGCAGCCCGGGATAAGGAATGATTCCCCTTTTATTTTTTGGGAGATGCAACAATTTTGCTTGCATAAGGGGAATGCAAAGACTTAGGTGTGGGGGAGATGTTGGGGCTTGGTTTTGCCCAATTTTGACACCTTTTTCTATACTTTCCCTCTCACATTTTGGCTATCTTTAATCCCTACTATTCCTATCTCCGTTATAATATTTGTGTTTTTGCCAAAAGGGTGTCGTAGGCTAAAGGTATGCAAATTAATATTAAAAAGTGTCTTTTACCTTAACTTTGAGGATTCCTTAGCTAGATATTCGTTATTTTATTACCATGCCAACTAATCTCAAGTTCCTCTGCAGATTTGCTTTGATTCGAAAACAGGCCCATAATTCTTGCAGAGCAGCTCTGCGATCTTAGTTCCTACAAACACTTTGGATTCCTTGCAGTCATGGATTCCTGTAACTGCGCGGATTTCCTGCAGCAACATTAGTGGTTAGCCATATTCCATGGATATCTAAGTCCAATGGTAACATGGGTTTTCTAGAGATATATTACATATGGCTACTATCCTATTGGGTTTTGCCAGAAATATATTACATATGGCTACTATCCTATTGGCCTTCTCAGATATGCCAACAACACGGATTAGATTCATAAGTCTTCTCTGGTTGGCCGGTTGGAGGAACAACGACAGCCATGTAATACAGGGACAAGTTTTTGTCTAATCCATGCTTTCGGAACCCATTAGGAAATCGATAAAATGGATTAGGAAGACCTCCCACTGTGAATCAAACACCTGTCTTCACGCGTTGTACTCTGCACGCATTAACATTAATTTTGAATGGTAGTCTTTCATTCTAGTTACCGTGAACTTGGTAAAAAAAATAAATTGAAAATGTAAAGGATAACGTTGATAGAAGAAGGACAAACATTAATTACCTTCAGAACATTATGGGAACATAGCCACGCTTTAAAATGACAATCTGTCGAAAAGCAGGTTGAGCCATGTCAAAGTATTGGAAAGGTGGATTGCACAACAATTCTTAAAAACAAGTCACTATTGGCTTAGGCAGTTGTCTATAATGAGACTTTTTGAAAGCTTTTCCGGCGGATTTTTCCGGTCAAAATCCGGCAGCAATTTATTGGAATCCCAAGTTTCATAGCTAGTTTCTGCACAATCAAAGGGTCCCAGGGGTTTTTCAGGGTGCTCAATCCAAATATGCAGTTAAAAAACCATTTTAACTGCTAAAAATCAAGATTTAACCTCATTTCTTCCGCCGGATTCCATCACCGGAATCTCCAAAAAGTCGCATTATAGACAACTCCTTGGCTTAGTGCATGGAAAGATTAACATAGATGTCCATGCATGACCATGGTGTCTCCGCGTTCACGGCTGGGCTATCATTCAATGTGACGTACATACATTCAATGTCACCTCCCGATATAGCGTTTCGAAATTGGATTTCAAACTGGCAAATTTAAAATCATCATTCAATGCGACGTACATATATTCAATTTCACCTCCCCATTTCAAAATTGGATTTCAAACTCGCAAATTTAAAATTTAAAATTCATTTCGCATCCTTCGTTGATGTTGATGGTTAAGGATTCTGGGTTCACTGAATATAATGCAACAGGTAGATCATATTTCGTAGCAGGCGTGCTCGGGTCATTCTACGACACGCTATTTCAAGACAATAGCCTCAATTTTATTCATTTTTCCTATTCTCTTCACTGCCTTTATCGAGTATGTCTTCACAATAATTTTGAAAGTGATCAAATTTTATGATGAGTAAATTTAATAAAAGGCTTATATTTGGAGATGCCAGTCAAAGTTTAACTGATTTTTTTCTAGATATTTGTTTTTAGTTTTAAGGAAAGCACGTAAAAAATGTTATAAATTAGCTGTTGAATATATTCATTGAAAATGTTACTTTACAAGTCCGTCATTAGGTAAGGCGAGACTGATTTACACCCAGATCTGATATCGGGGATTTAAATGGGTTTGTTATATATTTACATTGCACATAGAATAATTTGGAAGTTGTGTGAGAAGGTTGAGTTTACTTTATGGTGATTAGGTTCCCTTTGAGGTCTTAGAAAAGAATTCAATGACCTGGAATAAAGGCAAAGAGAAATCTTTGCTGAAGGATCCCGGGCTGTTGGAGACTTACTTTTGTCCATTTTAGAAGGATTTCAGCGCATTTTTCAAAGCTCGAGCAAAGGAGGTGGTTGCTGGAGGTCGCATGGTTTTTCTTTTTCTGGGTTGAACATCTCCTGATCCAAATTGTAAGTGTATGATTCCCATCTCCTGGGAGTTGTTAGGAAGCAGTTTAAACGACTTGGTTTCTCAGGTATTTCACTCTTCACATTTTGATTTTTAATGAATTAATTATTAGTGTTATTCAAGTACTTTAGGCTGTCAAATATGGAGGATGATTAAAAACAAGGATCCCGAAGGAAAAAGGTATTGAGATGCAAAATATTTGGGCATCAAAAAAGAATTTACATTAATATATATGTGTATATATGATTACAGGGATTGATTGATGAAGAAAAAGTGGATTCGTTCAACATGTCAATGTTCTATCCATGTTATGAGGAGGTGAGCAATGAAATAACGAGAGAGGGTTCATTTCAAATACAAAGAGTGGAGTTCTTGAAAAAAGCTGCCACGGACGAGGTGAAGACAGAGGTGATGGGATGCCATGAAAGGATCAGCTTTTGAAAGGGAAGCCTAAGGGATGTTGAGTTTTACAACAACGATTCTATATGCGGAAAAAATTTAAAGAATAGTAAAACTGGAATGAAGGTTTAATGTCCAGAAAAAATTAAATTACCTCGAGCCATTGATAACGTTCTTGCTGCAAACCATAGTAGACTTGCTTTCTTTACTGAAACAATGCTCCAGCTTCAATCCAAGCAAAAGAAAAGAATACAGAAAGTCTGAAGGCACTTCCAAGCTCTGCTCTCTCAGCTAGATGGTGTAAAAAAAAAACTGAAGGGGATTGAGGTACAAGCTTGGGGACCAAACAGATAAATTTATAGCCAAGCTTCCATCAAGCTTCTGATGGCTATGTGTCATGTGTTCCACAAATCAAGGTAGAGAACTCCAGATGGAGTAATGGACCACTTTAGAAGCTCCCAACAATAAATTTATTAACTGCAGTTGATTTCCTTAATTTAAGGAAATTACTGCAGTTGGTTTCCAGAAATTAAGGAAAGACTGCAGTTTACTTCCATAACTATAGGCAGCAGTTGGTAAAAATTAATGGCGCTTAACAAGGGAAATGTTTAAGAAAGTCAATTGAGAGCAGTGATAGAGAGTCTATTTCAAAGAAGCAATGGATGCAGTGTTCCAGAAATGCGGAGAAACACTGGAAAACAGATTAAATAAAAATTGAGGAATTTGAGATGCAGAAAGGATATCTCATCATGGCCTAGGAGTGTAAATCAACTTGATGATCATTTGCACAATAATTAACACTTTAATTCATATAAGCGTACATGAAAATGCATTTCTAATGCTTTATTTATTTTTTAATATCTATTTCTAGCCTTAGATAAAGTGAAAGTGCCTCTCCTTGGAAGTGCGAGGTCACTCTACTATTAGTATATATTTTTAATTATATTATAATTTTAGTTTATATTATATTTATTTGATACATTGTTTTTATTAGTTTGTTTTTTTCCGATCTAATATTTAGATTAAATTTTTTATATATTGTTCGATTCATTATTTTAAGGGAAAGATTTATAATAGTTAAAATATATAATTTGTGTAATCTAATAAAAAAAAATGTATTTATGATTTATAATCTTTTATTTAATAAACAATTATCATTATCATGTTTTATATTTAAAAAGCAAAATTTTAATTAACAAAAAAATATAATTAAATCGTTTATTATAAATGGTTTAAAATTTTTATTTTGGATTAGTAAAAAATATACACTTTATAATAATTGAAAAAATATTAAATCTATTTTATCTTAAATGTAACATCAAAATATAAAGAATTATCAAGTTTTTTCAAGTAATTTATGTTTCTTATTATCAATATATCAATATACATGCAATGTCTTCCAAACACAAAATATAAAATAGAAGTGAATAAATTAATACATCTATATCTATCTCTCTCTATATATAAAACTAACTTAAACAAATGTATTAAAAGAAGTTAATTAGTTATAAACAAATACTTAAAATTCATTTCTTTAAAATTTAATTAAAAAATATTTATGTCCATTGTGGGCCATTGAAATATCTAGTATTGCTCCTCTCTTTTGTGTTGGTGTTTCTTATTATTTTTTAATTTGTTTATATT
>APFE030037423.1:36113-49309 GCA_000404065.3 Pinus taeda | reverse complement strand
GGATTATTGTTTTTTTTAATGATTAAAATATTATTAATTCAGAATTTAAGCATGGATTGAGTAAATCACCTATAGTAACTTCACATGAGGAAGTTATTCTCTTTTCTTGATAATTTAAAAAAAACAGTTGCCAATAGAAGAGGGGGAAAACCCTAACTGTTTTTCTTCTTCCCATTGTAACTATGAGAAAGGAGGGGAGACCGGGCTGTTGAGGAACAGACAGGAGAAAAGAAAAAAAAGAAAAGAAAAGAAAGCATGCTAAGTCTGGTGAAGACTAGATAGCATGGCACAGATGGTGCACTGAATTTGCTGAAGGCAGTGGTCTGGCAAACACGCTTGGGGGGAGATTCGGTTTTATTGACGAGTCTCGTGGATGGGAGGAAAGACAAGCAAGAAAAAAGTTTCCCAAACTCTGGAGAGGTGTGGGAACGGTGAGAGCAGAAGTACAGGTAAGTATGACTGTGGATTCCATTTTTCTATAAAATATTGTATCATTAAGGAGCACCACGTTGGTGGTATTAAGTATATGGATAAATTGTTTGCTTAAAAGAAGACCTAGCAGTATTCTGTACGGGACATGGTTATGGACCCTGTTCGGAAATAATATTGGTAAAACTCAACTAAGCTAGGAGTAGGGGTTCTTGCATTTAAGGAGGTTACAAGTATCCGTTAAGACTCTTGTAACCCCTTAAGATCCAGTAAAAGAAATCTGGGAGGCTTTAGGTTACATTAGAAAAAAAGAGAAAATATGCATAAGTCTGTGACCACAGCGAATCGGAAATAGTAAACTGTAAGTAAAAATTGTAAACCAATTTTAGAAGTAAAGAGTATACAGCTCTGGAAACCCATGATAGAAAAGAACAGAGCAAAATCCTCTGTGACTAGGAAATTCTTTTAAAGAAAAATTGTAGTGAAACTTCATTACAAATAAATAAATACCAAATAGAAATATCAGGACATAACATTACAGTTAAAGCCCAGTATAATGTCGACACAACGCCTGTAGAATCACATAGAGTTAGAATGTGGTTGGCGGAAACGTATAATCGACTGCAAGAACCTTGAATATAATCACCATGCGGCATATGCATACACAGATACTTTTTCAAGCAAGTAATGAACGGAAAAATTTAGAACCCGAAGGACTAATTCAAATACTATAACAATCCGAACCGAATGACCTCGGTTCTCTATGAAAACAGTCATGGCAGAATAACGAGAGCCGGATGAAAGAAATTTCAAGCATTGAGAAACTTAAAAAAAAAAAAAAAAATATTTCTCAGGCATTTCTAAATGCTGCGCGCTAATATATCAACCAAAACAACAAAATCGAATATATGTAAATCTCATAACAAAAGAATAGCCGAGCGATTATGAAATAAAATGTTTTCAAATAAAAGAAATTCCTCCATGCTGAGACCTGTAGGTTGAATCCGCAGAACCATACTAAGGATTCGGGACCCCAAGCTTGGAATTTCATAACTTACATCAGAACAAAAGAAGCACAGAAGGAAAATATAAACCGTATATTATATTAACAGTAAATTTGTTCAAGAGCATGCGGACCGGATAGGACCCGGTCGGAGGAGTACAATAAAACCCTTACAACAGAACGAAAACAATATCCATATAATTCTTGGCCAGGTAGCCATCATATAACCAATACTGAATATATTACATCCAAATAAATACCGGCTGTTGTCCTCAAATAAACAAAATACATAGTGATACAGTCATTTAAGTTTTAAGAGGACAGAAGCCTCATTAGGAAACGAATATGGATGGCACACACAGCCAAGAGAAAATCGTAGGCATCCTCCGAAACTATCACTAAACCTGACAATGCAATGATTAAAGTTAAGCTGTGGAACCGGCTTCCTGCCCAAACAATAGTCGGGGTAGCAAGGGTTCGATTGAACTCACCTGGGAAGTTCATCATTATATTCGAGCAAGGACGATTATCCTTCCATCCTCGGCGACGAACGATCCAAGATCTACCATTCACACTATGAAACCAGTTAGAACCATCCACAGCTACCATAAAAATCTAAATCAATTTCAGGATTAACGTAAAGAAATAAAAAGCGTGAATGATACCTGCGCTGCTGAGCAAGGTCGAAGCCTTCGGCTCACCTTCGAACGGAATGGGCATGAACAAACCTCTGTATCAGCTCACCTTCGAATGGAATGGGCATGACAAATCTCTGTATCGGCTCACCTTCGAATGGAATGGGCAAGGAAAAATCTTTGTATCAAATCCGTAGCCAGAGGAACCCTCTGGAGTCGGGCTCGCAAACACAAATGAAGACGCTAAACCCTTAGACGTTGCCTTGTATAACAGGATAGTGCTTAACAACTGTTCGATGGAGGGAAGTGAATACCCTCCATTGATTTCCTCCGGAATCCCGAGGATCAAGTACCCTACAGAAAGTATTAAATATCAACAGCTATCAACAGCAGTCACCGGAAGCGCCAATGTAGTTGGGGTAAACAGATCTCGAGGAAAGTCCACCTGTCATCCTCTCGGGCAGTTGACATTAATACACTTTGGGGAAACAAACCACCATCGTACCAATATCCATAACCTCTGGTACATAAAATCCGATTGTCGAATCAAGGATTATTGTGTAAGAGTTGATATAACCAAAGTGTCCAACATATAAGGTTGGCACGGTAAATATACCGTGTAAGTTTAATGTATAATTCGGTAAAACCAAATAAATTTTTTTTTATCGATATTTTATTATGTTAGGAGTTGCGACATGTGGTATCAGAGCCCAGTTACAAAACTGAGGCCTCTGGGGAAATAAAACTAAAAATGGAAGTGGCATACATAAATATTATCAATGATAAAATACATTTAACTGTTTAGTTGCTAGTAGCATGCTAATTCTTCTCTCGTTGTTGTCATTTAACTTCATGATCAAGAACAGGACCAGGAGTCCAAGGAACTGCATTATGAGGAGGACAGATACTACATCTCGCCGACATGCAATGGGACAGGGAGCACATGGTCCTGAAAATAACCCTGAGCTATGGGTACAGCTTGGGGAAGAAGCCAGATTTACAAACCAGGAAATTCTGGAAACAATGGAGGAGCTTAAGAATGAGATGGCTCAGTTACGAGAAGACAATGCACGATTAACAATGGAACAAGAAAGAATTTTAAAAATTCTATCCGACAGGCAGAACCAGCTGCCAGTTAATCCTAGCACAAAACAACAGAGAATATCAGAAGAACAGAACCATCATATACCGCCTGAGAGATTAGAAGAACAAGAGGAACATTCTGACAATGCATTTGAACAACAAACTTCAAAAAGGCAAAGGGTGGAGTTGCAAGGAGAGTTCTGCAAGATTCAATCACCACACTTTGACGGGGAATAGGAAGAAGCAACTGAAGCATGGTTAATTAATATGAATAAGTATTTTTAGCTGTACGAGTATGACCATAACCTCAAGGCACGGTTGGCTATTTTTCAATTGCAAGGAAAGGCCACCCTATGGTGGGAAGAAATTAAAATTGTAAAGGGAGTGACTAAGAAAACAATTACCTGGGAAATTTTCCAAAGGTACTTTAAGGAGAGATATTTGACTGAGCACTTCTACAATAAAAAAGGCAATAGAATTCCATGATTTGCAGTTAGGACAGCAGACCATGGATGAATTTATCACCCATTTTACCTCCTTGCTCCGCTATGTGCCATATATAAGAGAGGAAAAGAAAAAGTGAAATGATTGGTTAGCAGTTTGCCACCGTATATGCGGGAGAGGATTGAATTTGACAATCCAAAGTCAATGGACGAAGCAATCCGTAAAGCCAGAATCTATTATCAACAAAGCAAACAAAAATGGGAGGCTACCGGCAGAAAATGTAATGAGAAAAAGGGGTTCAAGTTGATCGGACATAATAAAGGAAATCGCAGTGGCAGAAGTAAAGGAAATGGCAAGGGACCGAACAACAGAAGTACACCAAGAACTGCATCCAAATTTAGGACAGAAAATGAATCCAGGGTTACCGAGCAGCATGCAAGATTGGACTGCGAAGGGACAGCAAGGCCTCCGATGCAGTACTGGGGTTGTGGGGGGCCACACTACATCAAAAATTGTCCACAGCGGAAGGGAACGGAACAACTATCCCAAATCCATGAAGCCTCAACAGTCGGCGAAGTTGGACATAACGTACCAGGGATTAATGCAGCCCTTGGATGATCGACAGGTGGAATATCAACCAACAATGGTCAAATTTGAAGGTAAAATCTTAGACCTTACCATAGCTTTTTTAATTGACCCAGGGGCTACACTAAGTTATGTGAGTCCAAAGGTGGTGGAACGTTGTAATTTGCAGCCTGTTAGATTCAAAAACCCATGGCTAGTACAACTAGCTACGGGAGCCAAGAGGCGATTAACAGCAAAAATCAATGATTGTTCTTTCACCATAGTTGGACAACGAGTAATGGCCGATCTGAATGTACTCCCCCTCGGTTCATATGATATTTTAATTGGCGTGGATTGGTTGGAAAGACACTGGTCATTAGTTGATTGTAAAACGAAGATTATTTATTATAAAGATCAGCATGGAGCTAGAAAATAAATGCAAGGAATTAAGCGACCAGTGCAGGTCCGACCAATAACCCTGGTTCACACAGATTGGAAAGTGCAGTCTGTTAGCAAAGCTCAGAACTGTGTTTATACAGAGGAAACAATGAATTACTCTTTTTCTCCTCCCCTAGGAGCTTCTAGGCACTTGTTCTTTATTGTTCCTAAAAGGAAACTGACTTTTACAACCAAGGGTCATGAAAATGAATCGATTTCCCTTCTCCACAAAACAAGGGAACCTGAAAACTATATTTACAACGGAAAATAACTTCTATAGATGAGTAACTTCTCCATCTTATTTAAAAAAAAAATCAAAACCTACTCCTAAATTAAATATTCAGAATTTCTGAACATTAAATTTTTTCCCAGCATTACCATGTGACCATCCCATCACATTGGTAAGCTCGTGTCCAAATTCTTTATATCTTGTGCTCGACCTATGCACCTGCATTAGGCTTCCCAGAAAAGAAAGATTTATGAGCTCCTGCTCATAAGGTCTTCTATAGAATAAGATGTTTTTTGTAGAGCTGCAACATTCATCCAAGTAGAATCCTCAACCGGACGACCTTTTGACTCCACTAAGTACTCCAAATATTCCTCTTATCTTGTTTTCTTTGCAACCTTTGTGCCCAAAATCATTTCAGCCTCCAATGTTTTTGCCGTAGACATTGTTTTAGCCACTGCTGCTCACTGTCCTTTCTATTTTCCACATTTGTTGTAGACGAGTCTTTGCCACTGACTGGATAAGGGTACAAATCAGTGACGTTGAAAATGGGTGAAATACCTATATACCTGTAGGTAACTCCAGTTCATAAGTATTTGTAGAAAACTTACGAAGTATCTTGCAAGGACCTATTTTCTTCATCTTAAGTTTAATATACTCTTTTCTTGGAAATCTCTCCTTTCTTAGGTGAGATAAGACCATGTCTCCCACCTCAAAGTTCACTTTTCTTCTTTTAAATATGTTTTTTGCTTGTATTTGGAATTGCTAACTTGTAACCTTTGTTTAACTTGCTTATATAACTCACTCATTGTTGTTGTAAAATCTTCACCTTCAACACTTCTTTGTTCCAGTTTGCCCAAATCTCATAGTTCACAAACTCCCCTAGGATGCATTCCATTCAAAGTTTGAAATGGACTTTTCCTTGTTCTCTTGTTTGGCGAATCATTATTTGCGAACTCAACTTGAGCTAATACACGATCCCATTGCTTGGGATGATCACCCACAAGACTTCTTAGTGTGTTCCCGAAACCTTTATTCATCACTTCAGTTTTCCCATCAGACTGTAGATGATAGGATGAGTTGGAGTTTAACTTGGTTTTGTTGAGAAATCTAAAGGGCTACAACTAAGATAATTTCTCTTCAACTTTATAACTGCTTGTGATGTATTTTTAATTTGTTTGATTATTAGCTTTTTCTCTTATTATTATGTTGTTCTTATCATCAAACAACTACCAAATCAAGAAGGTCAACAATACACAAGAACACAAGATGTAGGCTGCAAGCCAGGGTCAGAACCTCTCCACTTGAGATGAAAACCCACAAATCTCTTCTCTTCTTATAGATTCTTCAAATGACGAATTCCAAGACCTCTAGACCAAGACCAATACCCTTTCAAGACCAAGTTTGACCTCCTTGATGATGTGCTTCCTCTGTCGAAGTCAAACCCAGTCAAATCTCTTCCAGTTGCAGAACTTCCGCTCCCAACTACAACATTTCGGCCTCCACTGCAGGTCTAAAATTTTCAGCCCCTACAACAGTCACTACTTCCACACGTGTGAGCAATTTCAAGGCTTACAAGGATTCCTTTGACCTTCGCTTGGGTTCCTCCTTCTAGGGATTATAGGTGACCTAATAGACCTTCCTTCGACCTTATTTTTGCAATTTCCTCAACTTTGATCTTGCAGCATCAAAACCCTAGCCTTCCTTCTTTGACGTGTGAGAGAGAGAGAGAGTGAGAGAAATAACCCAAACCTTCGTCCTTCATCCTTCTTCCTTCTTCGCTAGCCTTCTTCAGGGTGCCAGATTTATGTTATTCAAGTAGGTTATGTGGATTCCAAGGACAAAACAGCTACATTGGATAATATTCCTATAATACAAGAGTTTGCAGATGTATTTTCGGAAGAGATTCACGGACTACCGCCAAAAAGGAATATAGATTTTACCATTGAGTTGGTACCGGGCGCAACCCTAGGGTCACGAGCACCCTATAGAATGAGTGTGCCCGAATTAACAGAATTGAAAATGCAGCTGCAAGAATTACTGGATAAAAACTATATTCAACCCAACGTGTCTCCATGGGGAGCCCCAGTATTATTTGTTAAGAAAAAAGACGGAACCCTTTGGATGTGCATTGATTACCGTCAGTTGAATAAGCTGACCATCAAAAATAAATATCCTTTACCGCGGATTGACGAACTGTTTGACCAAGTGAAAGGTGCAACCGTGTTCTCTAAGATTGATTTGCGATCAGGTTACCACCAGATCCAAATTAAAGAGGAGGATATTGCTAAAACAGCTTTCAGAACAAGGTATGGTCATTATGAATTCGTGGTACTACCTTTCGGGTTAACCAATGCCCCTGCAACTTTCATGTGTTTAATGAACAACATCTTTCATCAATATCTGGATCGATTCGTGCTAATATTTATTGATGATATATTAATATACTCCCGCACCATCGAAGAGCACCAGGAACACCTTAGAATGGTGCTACAGACCCTTCGAGAGCACCAATTATACACTAAGTTTAGTAAATGTGATTTCTTTAAGGAAGAAATCCAGTAGTTGGGTCACGTAATCATCAAAGATGGGATTGCAGTGGATCCATAAAAGATAAAGGTCATAATGGAGAGGCCTGTACCAAGGGATGTAGCAGATATCTGGTCCTTTATGGGATTAGTCAGGTATTATAGACGGTTTGTGGAGGGTTTCTCCAAAGTGGCTTTCCTTATCACTTCCTTGCAGAAAAAGGGGAGAGCATTCCAATGGACCCCAAACTGTTAGAGAAGCTTTGATCAATTGAAGCATCTACTTTCCTCAACACCTATTTTGAGTATAGATGATCCTGACAAGGATTATGTTGTATGCACTGATGCAAGCAGAGAAGGATTGGGGGGCATATTAATGCAAGAAGGTAAAGTGATAGCGTATGAGTCAAGAAAGTTAAAAGAGCATGAACAGAAATATTATTCTTACGATTTGGAGTTGGCTGCTGTTATACATGCCTTAAAAATGTGGCGGCATTACCTTATGGGAAGGAAGTTTTTATTGCTGACTGACCATCATAGTTTAACCAATTATTTTAGCCAGCCCACTTTAAAGGCTAGGCAAGCTCGGTGGGTGGACTTTTTAAGCAGCTTTGATTTTGATATTAAACATTTGCAAGGAAAGGAAAACCGAGCGCCAGATGCCTTAATTCGAAAGGTACAAAACTTGTACGCAATCTCCATCAGTGGATGGAAAATTTCTCTTTGGGAAATAATAAAGGAAATAGTAGAGCAAGATACTGAATATCAGCAAATAAAACAACAATTACAGCAGTCCGACAGCGAGAAAAGTCAGCAAGAATATGAGTTGGATGATGCAGGGATGTTGTACTACAAGAAAAGGATATATGTACCAAACCAAAGTAGTATTAAAAATCTGATATTGGATGAATTCCACATTAGCCACTATGCGGGACATCTGGGCTACCAGAAAATGATCACTGCAATTCGTAAAAATTATTTTTGGCCAGGAATGAAGAAGAACATGGCTGAGTACTTGGCGCGGTGCTTAGAATGCCAACAAATCAAAGCAGAACATCAACACCCAGCAGGATTATTGCAATCATTACCTATTCCAGAATGGAAATGGGAAACCATTTCCATGGACTTTATCACTGGATTACCTAAGACAAAGAGGAACAACGATTCCATTATGGTGGTAGTATAAAAGTTGAGTAAAGCTGCACATTTTATACCTGTGCAATCTACGTACAAAGCTACACAAATTGCTCATATTTTTATGCAGAATGTGTTCAAGTTACATGGGCTTCCAAAAAAAATAATTTCAGATTGTGATGTGAAATTCACATCAGCCTTTTGGAGAACGTTATTTGCTGAATTAGGAACTCAGCTAAACTTCAGTACAGCATATCATCCCCAAACTGACGGACAGACAGAACGAGTAAACCAAGTGGTTGAGGATATTTTAAGGGCTTACGTAATGCATCAACCTATGCCGTGGGAAGAATATTTACACTTGATAGAATTTGCGTATAACAATGGGTATCATACCTCAACGCAAATGAGTCCTTTCGAAGTTTTGTATGGCCGGAAATGTCGTACACCTTCAAGCTCGTGTGGACCCGAAGATAGGTTGAGTTTAGGGCCTGAGATGCTTAAAGACATGGAAGACATGGTGAAGAGGGTACGCGCTAATTTGAAAGCTGCTCAAGACAGAAAGAAAAATTTTGTTGACCGTAAAAGAAGGTTCAAGGAATACCAAATTGGAGACCATGTTTACATCAGAATTCAAGCCAAAAAGAGTACATTGCAGTGGAGCGGGTGTGCTGAATTGGCACTCCGATACTGTGGACCTTTCCAAGTCTTGGCAAGAATCGGACCAGTAGCTTACCAACTCACCCTACCAAGCCACATCCAGGTTCACAATGTTTTCCATGTGTCAGTATTAAAAGAATGTGTCTATGACCCTAGGCATGTGATTAGATGGTAGGATATTCAGGTGGGAATTGTTGTGACAATAAACTTGACAAAAGAATCATTTTAAAAAAATAAACTAACTTAGAATGTTGCATGTTGCAGGTCGAACCGGAAGGAGAGGTCCTCGTTGAGCCTCTGAGCATCCTCGACCGGAGAGAAGTGCAGCTGCGGAGACGAGTTATTACCCAAGTTAAAGTACAATGGCGACATTTTGGGCCTGAGGAGGCCACTTGGGAAGAAGAAGCACTAATGAAAAGGACCTATCTAGGACTGTTCATGGCTGAGAGACATCGAAACGATGTCCAATCTCAGGGGGAGGAGATGTCATGACCCCGGTAAATTTATAAATAATTATTTTGTTGTTACCATTATAGGTAAAAACATTGAACAAGGATTATAGTTTTTTTTTAATGATTAAAATATTATTAATTCAGAATTTGAGCATGGATTGAGTAAATCACCTATAGTAACTTCACATGAGGAAATTATTCTCTTTTCTTGATAATTTAAAAAAAAACAGTTGCCAACAGAAGAGGGGGAAAACCCTAACTGTTTTTCTTCTTCCCATAGTAAAGATGAGAAAGGAGGGGAGACCAGGCTGTTGAGGAACAGACGGGAGAAAAGAAAAAAAGAAAAAAGAAAAGAAAGCATGCTAAGTCTGGTGAAGACCGGATAGTATGGCACAGATGGGGCACTGAATTTGCTGAAGGCAGTGGTCTGGCAAACACGCTTGGGGGAGATTTGGTTTTATTGACGAGTCTCGTGGACGGGAGGAAAGACAAGCAAGAAAACAGTTTCCCAAACTCTGGAGAGGTGTGGGAATGGTGAGAGCAGAAGTACAGGTAAGTATGATTGTGGATTCCATTTTTTCTATAAAAGATTGTATCATTAAGGAGCACCACGTTGGTGGTATTAAGTATATGGATAAACTGCTTTCTTAAAAGAAGACCTAGCAGTATTCTGTACGGGACATGGTTATGGACCCTGTTCGGAAATAATATTGGTAAAACTCAACTAAGCTAGGAGTAGCGGTTCTTGCATTTAAGGAGGTTACAAGTATCCGTTAAGACTCCTGTAACCCCTTAAGAACCAGTAAAAGAAACCTCGGAGGTTGTAGGTTACATTAGAAAAAAGATAAAATATTCATAAGTCTGTGACCACAGTGAATCGGAAATAGTAAACTGTAAGTAAAAATTGTAAACAAATTTTAGAAGTAAAGAGTATACAACTCTGGAAACCCATGATAGAAAAGAACAGAGCAAAATCCTCTGCGACTGGGTATAACAGGGAAGTTCTTTTAAAGAAAAATTGTAGTGAAACTTCATTACAAATAAATAAATACCAAATAGAAATATCACGACATAACATTATAGTTAAAGCCCAGTACAATGTCAACACAACGCTTGTAGAATCACATAGAGTCAGAATGTGGTAGGCGGAAACGTATAATTGACTCCAAGAACCTTGAATATAATCACCATTCGGCATATGCATACACAGATACTTTTTCAAGCACGTAATGAATGGAAAAATTTAGAACCCGAAGGACTAATTCAAATACTATAACAGTCTGAACCGAATGACCTCGGTTCTCTATGAAAACAGTCATGGAAGAATAACGAGTGCCAGATGAAAGAAATTTCAAGCATTGAGAACCTTTTAAAAAAAATTAGGAATCTTTCTCAGGCTTTTCTGAATGTTGCGTGCTAATATATCAACGAAAACAACAAATCAAATATATGTAAATCTCATAACAGAAGAATAGCCGAGTGATTATGAAATAAAATGTTTTCAAATAAAAGAAATTCCTCCATGCCGAGACCTGTAGGTTGAATCCGCAGAACCATACTAAGGATTCCGGACCCCAGGCTCAAAATTTCATAACTTACATCAGAACAAAAGAAACACAGAAGGAAAATATAAACCGTATATTATATTAACACTAAATTTGTTCAAGAGCATGCAGACGGGATAGGACTTGGTCGAAGGAGTACAACAAAACCCTTACAGCAGAATGAAAACAATATCCATATAACTCTCGGCCAGGTAGCCATCATATAACCAGTACTGAATATATTACATCCAAATAAATACCGGACTGTTGTCCTCAAATAAACAAAATACATAGCGATACAGTCATTTAAGTTTTACGAGGATAGAAGCCTCATTAGGAAACGACTATGGATGGCTCACATAGCCAAGAGGCAATCGTAGGCATCCTCCGAAACTATTACTGAACCTGATAATGCAATGATTAAAGCTAAGCCGTGGAACCGGCTTCCTGCCCAAACAATAGCCGGGGTAGCAAGGGTTCAGTTGAACTCACCTGGGAAGTTCATCATTATATTCGAGCAAGGACAGTTACCCTTCCATCCTCAGCGACGAACGATCCAAGCTCAGCCATTCACACAGTGAAGCCAGTGAGAACCATCCACAACTACCATAAAAATCTAAATCAATTTCAGGATTAACGTAAAGAAATAAAAAGCGTGAATGATACCTGCACTGCTGAGCAAGGTCGAAGCCTTCGCGCTCACCTTTGAACGGAATGGGCATGAACAAATCTCTGTATCGGCTCACCTTCGAGCGGAATGGGCATGAACAAATCTCTATATCGGCTCACCTTCAAATGAAATGGGCAAGAACAAATCTTTGTATCAAAGCTGTAGCGAGAGGAACCCTCTGGAGGCGGGCTCGCAAACACAAATGAAGACCCTAAACCCTTAGACGCTGCCTTGTATAACACGATACTGCTTAACAACTGTTCGATGGAGGGAAGTGAATACCCTCCGTCGATTTCCTCCGGAATCCCAAGTATTGAGTACCCTACAGAAAGTATTAAATATCAACATCTATCAACAACAGTCACCAGAAGCGCCAATGTAGTTGGGGTAAGTAGATCTCGAGGAAATTCCACCTGTCATCCTCCCGGGCAGTTGACATTAATACACTTTGGGGAAACAAACCGCCATCGTACCAATATCCATAACCTCTGGTACATAAAATCCGATTGCTGAATCAAGGATTATTGTGTAAGAGTTGATATAACCAAAGTATCCATCATATAAGGTTGGCACGGTAAATATACCGTGTAAGTTTAATGTATAATTTGGTAAAACCAAATAATTTTTTTTAATCGATATTTTATTCTGTTAGGAGTTGTGACATTTCTATTTTTTAATTTATTATTCATTTTTTTTAATTTGTTCATATTTTAAATTATCATTAAAAAATTATTCTATTTTTTTTTAATTACAATCTTTTTTGTAACCTATTATCCAATGGGGGTCAAAATACTTAGTATATATTTTAATTATATTATAATTAGTTTTTATTATATTATATTGAATATGTTTTTATTAGTTTGATTTTTTCCCATATTAATATTAGATTAATTATTTTTATTACATTTTTTGAGCGGTTATTTTTTAAAGGTAAAGAAATTTATAATATTTAAAATTAAAATTTAATGTAACTTAATATAATATCAAAAATTTGTATTTAAATTATTTACATTTTGATTTAAGAATTTATTAATAACATTATCATTTATTATTTTTTAATTAAAAAGTCGAAATTTCAATTAACAAAAGAATACAAATTAAATAGTTTATTTAATGGTTTAAAAACTTTTATTTTGGATTAATAAAAATATACACTTTATAATAGTTGAAAAAATATTAAATCTATTTTATTTAAAATTTAACATCAAAATATAAGGAATTATCAAGTTTTTTCAAGTAATTTATGTTTCTTATTATCAATATATCAATAAAACAAAATATAAAATAAAAGTGAATAATTCTTAAGGATTCTGCTCTACCATGGGTATGACTGTTAACACTGACAAAACAAAAGTTATGATTATCAAATCCAAGAAGGACACTTGC
>APFE030037423.1:21044-34531 GCA_000404065.3 Pinus taeda | reverse complement strand
ATGGGGTCAAAATTTTTAGTTAAAGTTGATAGTGTACTATAGTCATGGATATATTTATTTTCAAAATATTTAGATTTAAATTTAAATAGATTGAATGTATATTTAATAATGCAGTAGTCTATAACGCGACTTTTTGAAAGCCTTTCCGGCGGATTTTTCCGGTCAAAATCCGGCAGCAATTCATTGGAATCCCAAGTTTGATAGCTAGTTTATGCACAATCAATGGCTCCCAGGGGTTTTTCACGGCGCTGAATCCAAATATGCAGTTAAAAAACCATTTTAACTGCTAAAAATCAAGATTTAACCTCATTTCTTCCACCGGATTCCGTCATCGGAATCTCCAAAAAGTCGCATTATAGACAACTCCTTTAATAATTATATTAAGTAGGTTTGTTGCTCCAAAAAGAAAGAGTATCATATAACCATTTATATAGAGATTCATTTTAATTCTAAATCCACAAAAAACTTATTCAAATATTTTTTAACTACAAAATAAATTTGATTATTCCAAACACTTATTAAATATATAGCTAAATTGAATGTGTATTATTTCTTAATAATATATTTATAACTAAATTGAATGTGTATTATTTCTTAAATGACTATATTTATATTTATTATAGATGTCACGTTTTCTAAATATATATTATTCCTAATTTTGTTTTATTAAACTTTTAGAAATATATAATAGTTAGTTTTATGCACTATAAAATACCTGGGAATTTTCTTTGATATGTTTTATATTTTTTTAATTTAAAATTTTTACTCTGATATTTTTAGTAATTTATTTTTTTATATATATACAAAATTTATAAGTATTATTTTATATTTACATACAAAAGTATGTGGACAAACTAAATCTAGGAAAAAATTATTATAATTTATTATGTTAATTTAATTAAATTGAATTAAATAGAATTTAAAATATTAAATAAATATCAATATGAAAATTATCAATTAATTTATTTTATATATTAAAATGATCTTTAATTTATAAAATAGTATTTATATAGTTTTTTAATTATATATTTCACATCTTTAATATAAAAAAATATTATTATTTTTAATTTATTTTATTTAATTGAAATTTATTTACTTTTATCTATTTTTCAATTATTGTGGTTGGTAAATAAATTATTTTTTAATTTATTTTTTATTAATAATGTGTATTTTTATTTTTTCTTCCCAAAAATATTGTTTGTAATTTTATTAATAAAAACATCATTACAATATAATAAATTGAACCAAATCGATTTATTATTTTTATTACTTTATCATACTTAATTATTTATTTTAATTCAATCAACATTATCTCATCTACACCACCACTACACTACATCTCATCATCTCTGCCATATTACATCTCATATAATGTGTCATTCCAACATCTCAATTGTACTAAATTGTAGAACACCTCTTAATATAATTACAACTCTTATTATTTTTATTTATTTGATGTGATGTGATAAATTTATATTAGGATGACATTAGAAATTCTCGAGAATAGGGAAAAAATATTGACAAATTGGTTTTTTTAGTAAATATTCCACATATTTATATATAAAAATATTATTATCTTTAATTTATGTTTATTAATCAAATTTATTATTAAAACCTTTTTAATATGTTTTTTCAAATAATTATGGTTATAGATAATTTTTTTTTATATTTAAATTTTTTTATGTAATATGAGTATTTTGAATTTTTTCTTCCAAAAATATTGTTTGTAATTTCTACTTAATAAAACATCGTTAACAATAATAATAATTCAAAACCAAATTTATTTATTATTTTTATTACTTTATTATTTTAATTCAATCAACATTATTTCATCTACACCGCCATTACATTACATCTCATCATCTCTACTATATTACATCTCATATAATGTATCATTACAACATCTACATTCCACTAAATTATATAACACCTCATAATTATATTACGAGGTATTATTATTTTTATTTATTTGATCTGACGTGATAACTATCATATTAGGATGACATTAGAGATTCCGGAGAATAGTGAAAAAAAAAATATTGACAAATTGGATGGTGAAAAAGATTTAATATGAGGAATTACCTTGCAATGGTAGAGATAATGCATGAAGAATATGATCAAGGGTATAATCCATAAATGATAAGGGAATTTTTATTATTATGAATTTATTTTTTCTATGGTTTTAATTGCTTTCTTTTTATTAATATATTAAACATATACTTCTACTTATTATTTAGGGGTGGTTTCGTTTATTTTGGAATGTGATTTTGTTGAGTATGTTTTTGATTATTTTTTGGTGTTTTTTTAATCATGATTTGGAAGTGTAATATATATGTTTGATTTTTAAATTATAAATGTTTATATAATAATTATTCATTATAAATTTGGATATCTGTAAGTAATATGTCAAAATATGATATTAAATATTGATTATTCACAGCAAATAATTATCTCAATAATAGTATATTTTGATTTTGTAATATATGTATATTAAAAAATAAAGACTAATAAACAATTGCAACAAAAAAGTGTAAGAAAAATTGTGAATTCATGAAACAATTAATTCTACAAATTTAAAAGAATATTTTGAATACTTCATCCTTTTTTACCTATTATCTTAAGTTTTCTCTCATAAATTCCTTAAAAACCATGAAAATTTAAAAAAAAGATACATAGGATTATTTTGAAAGCATGTGGTTACCTCTTAGCATGCAATATATTACCTATGACTTTAATCACAATACATTATTTTTGACCTTAGACATTCAAGCTTCTTATCCCATCATTTTTTTCATCTTCTAATGGGAGTGTGAAACTGATGCAAAAGCCTGTGCTTCTTTTTCCCGATGAGCTGGCACGCCTCCCTTCTACAGACTTTGTATATTTTCATACCTATGCATTTTATGGATGTTCATGTGATAGTTGTAATTTGTATATATTTTCACATGGATAGTTTATTGATACACATATTCACTATTTCAGTTTGTAGATTTGAATTAATCTTGTTTATAGATGTTCATTAATTTTTGAAGTTTATGGATATGTTAAAATTATTTCTTTAATTTGATAATGTTTCTATATACTATACCATTTATTAGTAAAATATATGTTCAATTTTGATTTGTAGACTCATAGATCAAGAAAAAAGCGCAATCCTAAGTTATGATGCAAGTCACTTTGACACTTAAAATGAACTAAAATATATCATGTATCAACTTGATATTGAACATGGAAAGAATTCCAATCATGCTTCATATTGTCTTGTAGAAAGTTTCTTTTAGTTCAATTAATATGTATGTTATGACAATTCAATTTAAAAAATAAATTATTTGAATTATAAAGTCATATATATATGAAAATTTTTGTGACCCACCTATATACCATTGCATGGAAAATGTTTTTAAGTATTTCAATCAATTTCTTATTTCAAGGCTCAATTAAAAAACGCAAATATGATTGAAATAAATTTTATTCAATTTTAATATTATAAGGTGTCACGTAAACAACAAATAGGTTTTATTCAGTATTATTTATTTTGATATTATCTACAAGAGCTTAGTCATAACATGATATAATTCAATTGTATTGGATTTTAATATATATGTCATCATGATGGTGTTTGTTTCGTTATGTATATTATGTTAATATTGATTGATTATGAAGACAAGATAACCTCCCCTGAAACATACTAAGGTTTGATTTGATTATGTCTTTATTTGGATTATCTGACATGGCATGTTTGTACATGATAAAATATCCTAGATGACAAGCATAATGGTGGATTACAATTCACATGACTATCCTTATAGACCATCTAACTGGCAAGGAGATGAGTATTCTCATGGTTTAGCACATACACAAAGAAATTTGAATGCAGAGATCACAAGTTGCAAGGTAGAAAATAACAAGTTGATTGAGTCACAGGAAAGACTTTTCAAAGCTCATGAGAAACAAGTATAAGGTAATTCAGTTATCCTTCATAATCTATCAAATTTGCAAAGACAATATAAGTTTAGGATCAACCATTGGAAAGAGGAAAGGGATAATGGGGAATATGATATCAAGTCTTAATCAGGATATATGTTGGATATCAATGATACGTTTAGAGGTAGCAGATGGTTGGGTACACCTGACAAGATGTATTAGAGGCCCTCCATCAAGCCAATATGGTAACACCAACACTCCTTGCTACTTCGATAGTGGATGAGATGCCTCAAACCAATTACTATGTCTTTGAATAAGAAGCCCCAATGAGTAGTTCACCCATGTTCTTTGTGTCACTATACTTCTCACCCTATGTCAGTCTCCAACAAGAAAAAAAAGAAGACAAAAACAATTCCCCCAAACTTAACTCCTTTCAATGCTAGAAGCCATTTGTATATGCAAGAACTTTTTTGTATTCATATAGATATGCAAGAAGATATAGATAAATCCACTTTCTTAAATACGCTTTCATTTCTGCATTTGAAATTGTCAATATATTTAATAACATTTTTATATGTAAGCATAGTTTCGTTTGTAAGTTAAGGTCCCACCTACAATGCTCATATTGGCTCCCAATTTTTATATATAGATATATATTAAAGTGCACATATATGAAGGCAAACATTTGTATGTGTGTGAATTTTGTAATTGCACATAAATATAACAACATGCATATGTAAAAGCCACACATGTAGATATGGAAGTGCATATAGGAAAATAATTGTAAAAGCTTATTGTAATATTTGTTTTTCTCCTAATACTTCAAATTTTATAGGTAATCTATAAATGGAATGTCATGCAAAATGAGTCCATGCATGCCAACCACTTGTCATAGGTGAATTTGTTAGCTAAATGAATTGTCAAAAACATTAGCATATTTTCATAAAATACAAAAAAACAAATTATTTTTTAAAACTTCGAATTTTCTATATACACTTTCATATAGGACTTTAGTTCTAGGGGCTTTAATGGAATCCATATGACCAACTGCAAGGAGAAGAACTTTACTAGGTTGTTCACCTATTAATTTGTATTTAGATACAAACTTAAACTTGAACATACTAGCTCTCTATATACTCGAAGGCCCAAATAACCAAATAGCCTATTACACGCGAAATCAAGACCATTTTTGGAACGTCAACCACATTGTCTTTTATGAATTCAGATCATGGATTCAATATCATGTGCGTTCTACCTACATGCCCTACACCAAAGGATTCCTACATGGCCTGGTATAGTCCTGCTTGAAAAAATTAAAATAAAAAGAAAATTTCTACCAAACAAATCCCAACACGAGTCCTGAGACTTCAGAAGTTCTCATGTGGAACCTTTGAGAACCAATAAAAACTTTCCACTTGGTTCCCTTTCCATGTGATTCCTTCCATGTCACTTCCACATTAAGAGTGCTCCAAGTGTCCAAGAGTAGGAGAGAGAGACAATACAAGGGAGCTCCACCAAAACCTGTTAGAAGCTGGAGAAAAAGCTTGCCAATTGATACTTAAAAGCCTATTTATCAATGAGGTCTCTATTTTATTCAATTTCCATTATTTTCCTTCATTCTCCTCCTCACATGAAACCTATGACCTTTCACCTTCCTTTTCTCCTAATTTCGATTACTTACGTAAATAAAAGTGCCAAAAATTTCATTTTTCCTTTCCAAAGTCTTTGTCATTTCCTTTGCCAATTTCCCTAGCCATAATAAACTGAATGAACATCCACTAGAATGTTTTTCCGACCATTCATCTTGGAATACATGTCCCATCACCATGGTCTTATATATTTTTACATGAATTTTTAACCAAGGTTATTACACTAAAAGTGAAAAAAGTGAGTTTCATGTCTCATCACCTTTGGTTTCAATGTTGATGTGCTCTACCACCTAGAGCCACATGTTATGCCAACATCACCATTTTTGCTAGGGTCGACATGTTGGCTAAGGCAAGGAAATCTAGATCTCACTGTTTTCTTAAGAATTTCCTAGTTGCACTTGTGGAGGTCGAGCTGCTCAGATATAAACAAATTATTCAAAGGTATCCTATATCCACTTGTTAACCGACATGATGTGCAACAAAGGGCTCGATTAATATATGCCTCAATGCATCCCATGATGGTCTATATTCATTATAAGATATAAATTTAAGCCATCTTTTGTATGCATGTTTCCATGTGTGTGTGTGTGTGTGTGTGTGTGTGTGTGTGTGTGTCTATATAGAAAAGTCGAACATACACAAAAGTTATTTTCTACATATACAATATATACAAAAATAAAATATATACAGAAGATGAATTCTATATATGTGCAACTTCTATATATTTAAATATATATATGAAATCATGCATTTATGGAATATTGTCTCCATATATGCATAACTTCTACATATGCACATAGATATGGAAACAATCTTTCGTATATGCACGCTTCCATATCTATGTGCATATACAAAATATGGCTTGTGTATATGTGCATATATATAAATGGAAGAGTGCATATACATAATATAGCTTTCATATATGTGTAACTTCTATATATATATATATATGGAAGCCATCTTCCGTATATGCACACTTCCATATATATTAGTGTATATACAAAAGTTGTGCATACATAGAAGTTGCACATATATGGAAACAATCTTTCATATATGCACACTTCCATATCTATGTTATAGAAGGTACATATATGAAGAAGCCATATATTGAAGTTGTACATATATGGAAGTTATCTTTCATTTATACATGCTTCCATATATATATATGTATATATATGTGTGTGTGTGCGTGTGTGTATGTGTGTGCATATACAAAATCTGCACATATACATAAGATGCCTTCTTTATATGCATGGCTTTTGTATGTGCACATATGTATGGAAATGTGCATATATGGAATATGGTATTCATATATGCACAATCTCTATATATGCACATATATATGGAACTAATTATATACAGAAGATGGCTTATGTATATGCATAACTTTTATATATGCACATAGATATGAAGGCCATCTATGTTGTGTATATATGGAGGTCATTTGCAGAACACTTCCATACATACGTGAATATACAAAAAGCCACACGTATAAAGAAGTCACCTTATGTATATGTGCAGATTTTGTATATATATATATATATATATTTAATAGAAGCATGCATATATCGAATATAGCTTTTGTATATGCAGAACTTCAATATATAGTTTCGGTATATGTGTATCTTCTATAACGAAGATATGGAATTGTACATACAGAGAATATTGCTTCTGTATATGCACAACTTCTATATATGAATATATATGGAAGTGTGCATATACATGAGATGACTTCCATATATATATATAGAAGTCACGCATAAACAGAAGTTATCTTCTATATATGCATTCTTCCATATTATATATATATATATATATATATGGAAGCCATATTTATATATGCACATAGATATGGAAGCATGCACATACAAGAGATGGCTTCCATATCTATGTGTATATATAGAAGTTGTGCATATATGGAAGCCATCTTTTGTATATGCATGGTTCCTTTTCTATGTGCATTTACAGAGGTTGTGTGTATATGGACTCCATCTTCCATATATGCACACTTCCATACATATGTGCATATACATAAGCCACGCATATAAAGAATCCACCTTCCATATACTAAATTGTTCAAGTGATCAAGGAATACTTGAGTTTTTTTTATAGTGGATAAGGAGAATATTGGGAGGACAAAGATGGTTAGGGTTTTCAGTTGCAAGGATTTTCATGCCATTGACATTGAATCCAAACTCGCCTTTACTACCCAAGGTATTCCACAACATGATATTATGAGTTGGTATGGCGTGGATCTAGGTGGTTTGGTAGGTTTTCTAAAGATTGTCATAGATGATGGCTTTCGTATATGCACAACTTCTGTACATACACATAGATATGGAAGCCATATTCCCTATATGCACGTTTTCATATCTATGTGTATTCGAAAATTTGTGCATATATATGGCTTCTGTATATGTACATATATATTCGGATATGTGCATATAAGAACGATTACTTCTAAATATGTGTAGATTCCATATATGCACATATATATGGAAATTATCTTGCGTATATGCACACTTCCATATCTTTGTGCATGTATAGAAGTTGTCAATATACGGAAGTCATCTTCTATATATGCACACTTCCATATCTATGTGCATTTATATAAGATTTGAATATACAGAAGTCATCTTCTGTATATGCACAACTTCTATACATGCACCTATATATGGAAGCATGCATATACATAAGATGGCTTCCATATATATTTCCATATACAAAATCTGCGTTTATGGACAAGTATACAAGTTGTGGGCATGCACATATATGAAAGATGCGCATATGCAACTCATATCTTCCGTATATGTGCAACTTCCATATATGCACCTATCTTTCGTATATGCACAACTTTCATATGTACATATACAAAAGTTGTGCATATATGAATATTGAAGTTGTGCACAACTTCTGTATATGCATAGATTTTCTAAATGCACATATGAAAGTTGCGCATACATGAAAGGTAAAATGGATAGTTTGATGAAAATAGAAAATGGGTAGTAAAAGTAGAGTAGGATAGAGAGAGACATAAGATGCATCCAAGGAGCACATGAAGGAAAGAGAGGCAACATAGGTTTGTGTCAATAGAAGAGAGACACTAGAAAAATACACCAAGATAAGTGATGATATAATAGAAAAAGATGATGTCAAATTATAATGGAAGGTTACATATTAGAATGATTTGGAAAATCATGCAAGTATCCCTCAAGTGAAATTAAGGATGATTCCATTGAAAATGAAGATAATTTAACAATTGCAAAAATATTGACATAATTTAGAATTGAAGAGTTCTTTGGATTGGAGAAAAAAGAAAAGAAATGAATTAGAAAAATGGGTCATAGCTAATAAATAAAGTGGTTAACTCGCATTATACGAGGGACCATGAGTAGCTATGGTTTTGGGTCTCCTCCTCGTCCTCATCATCAACATGATGTCATTCCTTCCTTGCATGAACTAAGGTTTCTTCTTTCAACATAAACATCAGATCTAAGGTTTTGCCTACAAGTCTTCTATAATTTATGAAGAAATTTCTATAATACTCATTTTACACCTTTTTCAAGTCCAAAATATGGAATTTGCACATAAAAAGAATATATGCACATATACTGAAGATATGCATATCTTCCATACATGCACAAATTATATATATATGTGTGTGTGTGTGTGTGTGTGTGTGTGTGTGTGTGTGTGAATATATTATGTATATGCGCATATCTTCTGTATATGTACAACTTCTCTATATGCACATATCTTTTGTATATGCACAACTTTTGTATATGCACATACACATAAGTTGCACATATACAGAAGTGCACAACTTCCGTAATATGCATATCTTATGTATATGCGTAACTTCTATGTATACACACATCTACTGTATATGCACATCTACTGTATATGCACATCTATTGTATATGTGCAACTTCCAAATATGCACATATACAAAAGAAATTCACATATACAAAAAATATTCACATATACGAAATATATGTATATACGAAAAATATGTGCATATACAAAAGTTAAGCATACACGAAAGATATGCACATCTTTTGCATTACATATCTTTGTATATGCACAACATTCATATATGTATATACGGAAGTTGTGCATATACAAAAGTTGCACATATACGAAGGCTATGTATGTACTTAGGTTGAAGTCATGAACAACTATGTATATGTGTAACTTCTGTATATGCACACATATGGAAGTTTCACATGCACGGTAGATGAACATATACAAAACTTGGGCACATATGGAAGATGTGTATATAGATAATTTATGCGTAACTTCAAGCATTGTATATATTCAACCTCCATATATGTACAATTTTCGTATATGCCCAATTTTTGTATATGTGCAACTTCTGTATATATTCATATATATTTATGCATATACGCAATCTATGCACATATACAAAATATTTGGATATACAGAAGTTGCGCTTATATAGATGTTGAAGTTTTGCACAACTTCTGTATATGCACATACCTTCCGTACATGTGCAACTCCTCTATATATCTTCCATATATGTGAAACATTCACATATGCCTATAGCTCCATATATGTTCAACTTCAATATATGCACATATACAAAAGTTGTGCATACATAAAAACAATCTGTAACCATATACCAAGTTGTGCATACATAAAAAAAAGTTTGCAACTTTCGTAATATGCATATATGGTAACTTCCATATATACACAACTTCCATATATGCGCACATCTTCTGTATATGCACAACTTTCGTATATGCGCATATATTCCATATATGTGTAACTTTTGTATATCCCCATCTTTTGTATATGCGCATATATTTCATATATGAGTAACTTCGTTATATGTGCACATTTTCTTCATTTTCCATTATTTTCCTCCTCACATGCAACCTGTGACCTTTCACCTCCTTTTTGTCCTAATTTCAATTATTTTCATAAATAATTGTGCCAAAATGCCCTTTTTCTTTTTCAAAGACTTAGCCATTACCTTTGCCATTTCCATTGCCAATTTCCTTAGCCATAAACAACCAAATGAACACACCTAAGATGCCTTGCCCAACACTCAACATGGAATTAGTGTCCCATTCATCCGTGGTTACTTTTTTTAACATTTAGTACATGAAATTTTCACCAGGGTTGTTACATTCACTTTGCATATCCATATGGAACCAACCACTGACTTTTCCTCTAGTCTCGTCATCACCTTCCATAAAATGTTCTTCATGATGGAGTCATACTCCTCTACATTGGCATCAACATGTACTTGTTGAGAAACTATGTCCTCAAATGAAGAAGGACCTGTCTCAATGATTTTTGTCATGAGAACCATATACCCAATGTAATATTTTGGTGAGATCCTCTTCCTGCAGAGAGATGTAAGAGCTCCCACATGCTCCCTTATGCCCTATACCATTCTATCAACTTCTTTTGTTCTCTTCCTCCCATGTCTAGAAGAGTCAAGTTGAGTGGGTGCCTCCACTTGACCTCCTGTCTGCTCCTCTACATGTGGCTACTCCACAACATATTGAAGCTCTGCATGAGACTCATCCTTTGATGGGATACTCATCTCTCACTCTAGAGGGAAACTCAGAGCCTTCTCTTCTTCAAATTTGACATATCTCCTAACTATTGTCACTCTGAGTGAGGTAAAATTGACAATATAGTTATGTGGTGTCTCTGTGTATCCTACAAAGACTCCCATATTATTTGTAGGCTCAAGTTTCTTCTTTTCATCCTTGGAGACATGGAAATAAATTGTAGCTCCAAAAAATTGTAAATAAGATACATCTCTCTTCCTCCCAGAGAAATCTTCTTCAGGTGTGATCATGCCGAGTATTCTATGAGGACTCATGTTCAGAAAATAAATTGTGGTGTTTCATGCCTTTTCCCATATATGTAATGGCAACCTTGGTTCATGTAACATGGCTTTTGCTACTCCCGCTATGTTTCATTTCTTTCTCTCAATCACCCCATTTCACTGTGGTTTATGGGGTGCTATCAATTCTCTTCTAATGCCTTATTTGGCACAAAACTCCTTGAAGGTGTTAGATACATATTATCCTCTATTATCACTTCTCAAGGCTTTCAATTTCTACCCAATATCCTTTTCAACTAATGCTTTGAATTCAACAAATTTTGAGAAAACTTCATCCTTCTTTCACGTGAATAAGATTCAACATTTTCTTGAAAAGTCATCAACAAAAATTACATAATACATGTGTTTTATTATAGAGGCTGTAGAATATGGTCCACATATATCAATGTGGATTCACTCCGAGACTGCTCCAGCTCTGTTATCTCTGCCCTAGTAGGTGCATTAAACATATTTACCCAATGTGCATCCCTTGCAAACATCATGATGGCCAATGGTACATTTCAGGAGACCGGTTATAATTTGTTGCATGAATTTTAAGGCCCTATGCTATAATTATCCCATGCACCCATGCCAAAGTTCTCCAACATTTGGACTTTACACATTTTCTGCATTGCTACTTAGTGTAGCGCAAGCTTCCACCTCAAGTTTGTAGATATTCTTCACTCTAGCTCCAATTTGTTTCATCTTCCAAGTAGCTACATGTCTCAGAAAGGCTTTCCCTTTACCAACATCAACAACATCATAAACAATAGATGCACATATACAGAAGTTATGCATAATATATTATAGAAAATGCATAGATATTTCTATATACACAGCTTTTGTATATGTCATATCTCCATATATGTGCAGCTTATATATATGCACAATATATTCTGTATATTTACATCTTCCGTGTATGCACATAAATTTTGTATATGCATATATACAAAAGTTGCACATAAATAGAAGTTGTGCACAAACTTCATTATAGCCATATATGGTAGTTCCATTGTTGAACTGGTAAATCCCCTCTGCGGACAGAGCGATCCCACTAGCCCAAATGGGGTCTAGCAACAATCACACAACGCTAACACGCAGGTTCCTAATTGCAAATCAAAGATCGATGACGATGGCCTACCTGGATTCCAACGCTAGTATTTGTAGAAGAATCATCGCTCCCGTTCCTTTGCTCCGGCTGGTCACAATCCCCACGATCCTCGTGAACGGACACCTGCACATGCAAAGAACGACACAAATACAAGCATAAAATCCAATAGATGCAACTATATATCAGTCAGAAAGGATATAACTCAATCATCATTATAAAGACAATAAGAGTGGAACCATAATGATAGTCATCTATTAATGAATAATAGGCAGAGAAAGATACAACCAAGGTTCTGACGTTGAACTTGTTCTCTGGCTGGGGGAGTAGCTATGTATGCCTTGCAATAGACCTTCTCTCTCTCAGGATTCCGGCAGCATAACCTCCCTATGCTTCAAAATTCTTACTATCACTCTAGCATTACTTCAGCACTCACAAAGACTCTAGCAAAAACTCCCTTGTTTAATGCATGAGGACAACCATTTATAGATGGAGAAGGGAAGAAGATACATTGTACCAGGACACCCATTGTGGATTGGCATTATCCCTGAAAAGCTACTCAGCATAGTTGTCATGGATAAACAATGACTTTCGACCTCTATCTTAAGGATTTTTCCCTCATAGAACTTCATGACAAGAGAGGAAAAAACATATGGGTGCGCGTTGGCCAAAAATCATTACCAAATTTAGGTGGCGCGGGTGTTGCTCTAGGACAGAGCGCCAATGGGCGCGCCCCCTTTTTGAGGATCTCAGTGATTGGCGCGGATAAGACACTGTGTACCTGCGCCAATGGAAAAAGGGCACTTTTCAGGGATAATTTGCAGAAGGTGTCTTCAGGGAACATGAAGTACATACTCAGAGGAACATAATGCAAGTGTTTTTAGGCTATGTCACTGCTCACAGGTCCTGGAATGTATCCTCTAATGTACGAAAACAGGGGTAA